>CM071929.1:13877715-13974984 GCA_016081115.2 Rehmannia glutinosa | reverse complement strand
AATTTGTCATATATACTTTTTATATTTTTGTACCGTTTTATAACCGCTAAATAATATTATATGTTTTTTCTAAACTTGTACATTCAATATCACATTGCAATTGTAAATATACCCTGTACATGCATTGAACTAATCTTTGAAAATTAATTATAATTCATACCTATCCAATAATATCACCCAACTTTATCATTCAACATCAAGTTAGGTATCACATTACAGTCATTAGAAAACAACTACAAAAGTACATACCGATTAAAAAAAAAAACTACAAAAGTACATGTTCCTCAATATAATAAGGACCTGTTCCTCGATTATTGTTTTGTGTTCCCCGCTGAAGGTTGATGACCACTTCCTTCATCTGGGGGTGCCTACAATTAAAACAAAATATATATCAAAATTATTCCTTAAACATATTATATGCATACACATGTCAATCCCTATTTTGTCATACCAATACATACTTAACTACTGCCACATCAAAGAGCCAGAGCACACTGCCATTTGATGGATAATTAAAGATTTCAAACTTGCCTCTCTTCATAACAAGCATTTTTCACATCTTCTATATATAAATAGAAGATGTCAACAAGGGCCAAGAAGTACTTCTGCTAAGAACTTTTGCACGATTCTTATATGCTCTGTACAAACATCTACAAGTGAATCCATATTCATCCAAGTACAAAGGCAATTAGACACAAGAATGAAAACTCAAAGTTTATTTATTAATTCATTTGAAAGAATATATGATGAAACCCTCACTGATGACAGACCACATATATATATTATGACAAATAGGGATTATTTATTACACAGAAAATAAATGTAATATGTAAAAATACATACCACATCAGATGTGTTTAAGTAGTAATTCTAATCTTGTAAGATTTTTATCCTATGCAGTTTTAATCAAATAAATTTTAATTCCATCTTGTCGCTAGCCACTCGGAGGTTGAAGAATCTGCTTCAGCCATTGCACCACTTGCTTCATCGACGGCCTTGCGCCTCCACCGTACACAAAACCGCCACATTTTCACGAGTTTATTCTTCGGACCATAGTTCCATAAATCAGCCGTAAAGACATCGTTAGTCATACCTTGATTCAGCATCATGCACGCCCACGAAACGATGTTAAATCCATCATCGTGCAAATAAAACGACGGATCTAAAGCCCTCTTATTCGACATTAATCCCAAAAGCACCACACCGTAGCTGTAAACATCGACCTTGTTCGACACTCGCCCTGTTAGCACGTATTCCGGTGCTATGTATCGTAGGTCCCGGCTACACGAGTGGTTACGTGCGTCCCTGGTCGCGAGAATCTTACACAATCCGAAATCCGACAAATACGCATTGTTATCGTTGTCCAACAATATGCTACTCGGTTTGATGTCTCGATGCAGGACGCGCGGATTGCACTAGTCGTGCATGTAAGAAACCGCGGAGGCGATATGCAGGGCGATCTTGTGGAGTACGCTCCAGTCAAAAGCTCGTCTCGTTCGGTCTCTGATGAACCGGTCTAAATTTCCGCCTGGGAGATAATTGTAGATCATGAACATCTCGGCCTGACTGGTGTAGTACCCGATTAATGTAATGAGATTCGGGTGTTTGATTCGCCCGAGAATATTAACCTCATTACAGTTTCACGCTGAGGTCAGCATTCTCGGACGAATCAAACACCCAAATCTCATTAAATTGTCGGTACTATGCGATCGGTAGGGATGTTCATGATCTACAATTATCTCCAGGCAAAAATTTAGACGGTTCATCGAGAGGCGGCGAGCTTTTGGATGGAGCGTACTCCACAAGACGCGCATATCGCCTCTGCGCGTTTTTCTTACATGCGCGACTAGTGCAATCGGCGTCATGCATCGGACATCAACCGAAAGCATATTGTTGGGCGGCGATAATAATGCGTATTTATCGGTTCGGATGTAAGATTCTCGCGACCTGAGACATAGCGACCCTTCGTGTCAGGAGACCTGCGGATACATAAGCTGGCCGGGGAATAATATTTGACAAGCGACGAGTGGCAGTGTCGAACAAGGCAAAGTTTCGACTGCGGTGGTGCTTTTGAATTAATGTCGGATAAAGGGCTTTAGATCCCGTCGTTTTATTTGCGATGATGGATTTAATATCGTTTTGTGGGAGTGCATGATCTTGAATCAGTATGACTAAAGATCTTTCTGCGGCGATTATGGGACTGGTCGAAGGATAAACTTCGTGAAAATGTTTCATAGCGGTTTTGTGTGCGTGGAAAGCGATGTCGTACAAGGCGTCGATGAAGCGAGTGATGCGAAATGGCTGGCGATCTTTCAACCTCCGAGTGGTAGCGACAGATGAATTAAAACTATTTGATCAAAGCGCATGGGATAAAAATCTTACAAGATTAAATTACTATAAATCAGGTTGCGAGAAATCGCTGGCGCTAGTCGGCGGCAGAAAGCGCTGAAGCCGCCTAGATAGGCGCTAGAAAAACCCAGTTTTTCTTTTTTTTTTTTTGTATTTTTGCGATTTTTGGCGATTTATTCGATTAGACGCCTAGGCTGATTTTTTGCCGATTTTTGGCGCCTTTAGGCGATTTTGCTCGGACCGATTTTTTGGCGATTTTGGGAAAATCGGATCGGCTAAAGGCGCTGGCGGCCGCCTGGGCGATTTTACAACAACTTTGCTATAAATACAAACCCAAAGTCTTTTTCATATCTTCCATTTGAAGATTTTGAGCTTCCATTTTATGATTTTGAGCTTCCAATTTAGACTTAGTTGCATCCAGCTCCTTCTCCAAACTAGCCACGTAGTCTTCTATATAGAGAAGCACTCACACGCTGACACCACATGCATGATGCACCCAATATAATTGTCAAAAAAGAACTTATATGTCAAAAACTTATATAGAGAAGAAGACAGCAAACAACAAGTATACTAACCCACAATGAAATTGACAATTACAAATTACACATGTCCAACAATGCAAAAGCATTTACTGGTCTCTTCTTCCAGTAACAACAACAGAAAAGTAATAACCAGAATCCACTGGTTGATGGCATATATCCATATTAAGGATTCAGATAGCAACTGTTCCATTTTCAGCATTATTCCCTTTCTTTGACGAACATCATTCAAACAAAAATGATTAAGGAACAAAAAGAGTTATACTAAACCACTTCCTGATGCAATTATTGTACCGAGATTGATATATGGATAGCAAAATCACCATATTCATCACACAAGAATTGGAGTAAAGAGAAGAAAATTGATTAAGAGGAAAGCAATACATTCACACCTTGGGTCCTCAATCAGTGCTCAAATTCTTCTTGAAGAGAACACTTGAAGAAAAGATGCATAGCTATCAAGTCAGGCTAGTCAAATCTTAACAAGGGGCAGTACAAAAGTAAATCAAAATTACCCACGGTGAAAGAGCAGACTAATAACAGAAAATACAATCACAGTCAGAGATTATTACATAAATTATGTTCAACATTAACCTGGTCCCAGTTTCTGTTTCTATGTAACTTCACTCAGTAAACTTCAGCAAACTTCCTCAGGTCCTCAACTTCTCAACCTACACCAAACCTTCATTGACCACAAAAAATTTATTAAAAATCTCAATATATACTCAAAATTATGTTTAACATTAACACGCACTATATATAATTACAACTTCCCCTGTACACACACTCACACACATTGCACCACAACTTTAGATTCCCTCCAAAAAAAATACCAACATGGCTAATCCTCCTCAGACCACCAGAAGAGGCAGCTTTTTACGGCTCGGCTACAACAAAAACACGGACACGGCTAACGACACGCGAAATGTCCTCTTAATAGTCGCGGCCTTGATCACAGCAGAAGAAGAAGTACAGAGCGTTGAAGCCAAAATGAGACTGAAAATGGAAATGAAAACCATACATACAAGCTGAAGGTTTGCAAACACATAGTAACTAGTGCTCGTAGAAAACAAGCACGAAAGTGTTGTTGGTTTGTGCAGAAAAATTTACAATCCTAAACAGTTTTTTTAAGAAAAAAAAGTAGCAATCCAACTCATAGTACAAAAAAGTTAACAAGCTGCAATTGTATTTCAGAAGAACACTTTGTTGAAGGATTTGAACATTTCTAACTTCAATAAATCAAAAGAATCGAACAAGTAAAAGTAACAATTACCTTTTTTCTAGCTAGGGCTTAGGGCTTTGGAAATCCAGATCTGAATGTGGATAGAGGTGGTCGCTGGAGGCGGCTAGTGGCTGGAGTGGTGAGATATGAGCTCCGGTGGACAATGGTGCTACGGTGTCGGCGACGACGGTAGGAGGGTTAATGAAGGGAAGAGAGATCGGGAGACGAAGAGACTTCTCTTGAACTGATAATCTAATTTCTAATATCTAATTTGTTTTACTTTTGACAACTAATATCTATTTATTATATTGCTTCTCATTTAAAATTCTAACGGCATGATTGGTATGTGGAAATATGGTAGGAATGGAATGAACATTACTTGTTTCATTCTCATTCGCGTGTTTGGTATCTTTAGTAATGAGAATATAATATTCATTCGTGAGAATCTATTTAAAAGTATGGGAATGGCCAATTCCTCATCTACGTAGGTTTATTTATACCCAATCACCAAGAATGACTCAAATTTTATTTTTAATAAAATTATATTTCTATAAATGACTAAAAATATTGGATATAATCTATATTTTTGAAAAGTAGTGTTATAAATAAAAAATTATTTATAATTTAAATATAAGTTATATTTAATATTTTAATAAATCATAGTCAATTTCTATCAATATTTAATAGTTAAATCAAAATTTTGATATAAAATTCTTTTGTTGATTTTCTATATCTTCTTATAAAAAATAGGATAATTACAAAAATACTCCTGAGGTTTGGGATAATTACATAAAACCCCAGAGATTTTTTAAAATTATAAAAAACCCCTTAAGGTTTGATTATGTCATATATTTTTTTCCTTCAGCAAAAAAAAATTCAAAACCCCATGATATTTATAAAAATATGTAGTTACCCCTTAAATTTAACACATAATCAAACTTGATGGGGATTTTTGTAATTTTAAAACATCTCTGGATTGTTTTGTAATTAGCCCAAATTTCAGGGGCGTTTTTTTAATTATCCCTAAAAAATATTATGTAAAATATTTTTGATATCATAGATATACATCTATATATATATTATTTAGCACACATTAAAATAATTATATCAATTTACGAATAACATATTTAATAAAATTTATTTAAAAATCTTATTTAAGAGAATTTGATACTTTAAAATTATTTTTCTCAATTACTATCATTAATTTATAATTACCAATCAAGATATTTAAATCAAGTAAAAAATCGTCATCCATTCATTTCTCCATTCATGTACATACCAATCATAAGAATAGTAATACTACATCATTCCATTCCTAATGTTATTCCATTCCTAAATTCATTTCATTCAACCTAATTTCATTCATTCATATCAATCATACCAGTAAGTTTTAGTATTCGATTACAATGTATTGGCGGTTTATAAACCGCCACTAACGCCTAGCATTAATATTATAGGCAAAAGGATCACGGCGGTTTTAACGGCGTTTGCTAACTTTCAATTGTTGAAAATATTAATGCTAGAGGCCAAAATTTCGAAAATTAAAAATTTTAAACTAGAGTGCGTAGGCAATTAGTGTAAGCGACGCCAAATACTTATTTAGTGGCGTTTTTGCATAAATTAAATTTACTTTTTTGTAGTATATATTGTACCTTGCAAAAATTATTTTGCAGGTTTCAATACTTCGATTCTAACTTCTTTAGAAGATTTTTTGGAGAAATGACTTATCCAAAGTCTATTATAAATTAACTATCTAACAACTATTATTATTATGAACAATTGACTCGTAAATCTAAAAGTTAACTTCAATAGTGCTCCCAAAAGAAATTGTTCATTATTAAGTTTGGAACTTATATCTCTCACATAATAAAAAGAGGAAAAACATGAACCCTCAAACTATGCGTTTTTGCACTTTACTATATGAACTAATTTTCTTTACACTTTACCATACAGACTATACAAGTTTTGCACTTTGCCCTATAACGGTCTTCGCCGGTAGAATATTCTCCGAATATTCCTGCAAGTGCCCTCCATATGAAGGCAAAACCGTCTTTGCCTAAAATTCAAATAGAAGTAGTTACACTTTACCATCTAAACTTTGTTAAGAACCTCATTTTGCCATCTCAATTTTGTGGAATTTTTACTTTGTCATATCAATTTAAAAAAATTAAATAAATTATGTTTGTATATGTAGGTCCCGAGGGGTGTAAGTGTAAGGTTTAGAAAGGGGGTTGAATAAACCTTACCAAATTTTCGATTTAGGCTTTTAAATCTCTGAGTTACACAATTTGTGTCCTTGATGGGCCGGATCGAATTAGTCGCTCAAGTAGAGTTAATCTCTCAACAAACTCAAAAGTAGTTATTAGTAAAGTAACTCATTTGTTGACTATAATTTGACTTAGTTGTGGTTTTGTTTTTAAGGAAGACTTAACACCCTTAAGTTTGTTTAAGCAAGTTTTTACAGTTTGATTTAGTCTTATAGATTATCGGATGGATAGCAAATTTATCGTGAGATATAAGCAATTAAATGTGCGAGATATTTAAATCTTTGTAAAGTAAATGATGTGATAAAGTTTTTATAGAGGTTGAAGATGGGGTAATTCTTCTACTCCTCTCTTCTCCAACTCTGGAGGAATCCACTAAGTAATGATCGGTTTACAAAGTGGTAGCAGTCCGGATACAAATCTTGATCACAACAGTGACTTGATCCTTTGGGACTCGATCGGAGACGCTTGATCACTCGGTGGCTTCTCGACGACTCGGCTTCTTGCGAGGGTGCGCTTTGCTACTACTGACTCACTTGCTCAAGCACTTTGGATTTGATCACGAAGCCCTCCAAACGCTTAAGACTTGGTTGACGCCGAACCTTTCTACAATCCTTCTTGGAGTGTAGACCCCTTGTTTTTGATAGTTTCCTCTTCAGCTGATTGAAGTTCTCTTTCCTTCACAGGTAAGTGTTGGATTGATGTTCTTGAGATGTAGGCTTGAGGATTGAGAATATTTCAATTTTGATAAGCTTGTAAATCTCACGTGTGTGTCATCCACGCATCATCCATCTCAATCAAACTCTCGGCCTTTTATAGTGAACTTTCAAAAAATTTGCCCGTTGAAGAGATAGGCTCATTTTTGAAAATCACTTTGCGATCGTTGGTTTGCACTTCTTGGAATTGCCATTTCCTCGTATGAAATGTTTTATCACCGCACCGAGTTCGACACGGTGTAGTCTTCCCATTGGTTCATTTCTTTGCACGCTTCGGGGTGAGCACTCCAAGAAAGGTAGTATGAAGATATTACTTGTTTAAGTAAATCTCTTGATTTACGTACAGCGGTTCTTTTTCGATTATCTCGACTTGTTTGCATTTCCTCGCTTTCCCCAGGTGACTTAGAGTCGACTTCCAATCATGGATGACTCTTGTCACGACGAGACTTGTCTTCTCTTGAGTTGACTTGGTGATGTTCCACTCACCATTTGTATCTCACCGCTTGGTCGAGTTCTGTCTGCTCTTCTTTGTTGTCACTGTTGTCTCACGTGAGTTTTCTTTCAAGCCTTGTTGTCTTCTTGCAAGTTGGAGCGTAGGCGACTTAACTCGGCTTGGCAGCGACTCTAATTGTTACAATACATTTCTAAGCAAGAATTGGGGAGCTAACTTTCTATTCTAAGTTTTACATGGCATTCATCAAAATCTAAACAATAAAATTCCTAACAATTTCCCCCTTTTTGATGATGCCAAAACTTAAATCATACAAAGATGCAAATAACAAAGATACATCTGAGATAGTGTATTGACATAGAATGTATGCGGCGTAATCAATCTTTTTATTGATCATATCATTCTTGTACTTAACCTGTTGTTTTACAAGGTGTATCGAGTATGTAATTGTAAAAAAATTTATGGCATTTATACGAGAAGACTTACATTGTATGTATTTACATATAAAATACGAAGGGTTGGACAAACAACACTTCATCTCCGTTGTCTCCTTCTTTCATCTTGATCAAGCATCTTCTCTTTCTTCTTCTTTCTTTCGTCATCAATTTGCCTTCTTTTTCTTCTCATATGCCTTCCTCGGGCGACTTCATCTTTCCTTATTATTTCTGTCTCTCTGCCATTGAGTTTGTCTCTTGTTTTCTTCTTCTATCCTTCTTGCATACTCGGCGTTGGTTTTGGCCACTTGCAAGTTCGCCACATGGTCAAGCCCGACCCAGTAGATCCCTCCTTTCTTCCTGGATCTCGTATTCAATATTCTTGGGGCGAGGCTGGAGTGCGAAGCTTAACCTCCTCGCCGCTTCTTCCTCTACCTACAGGCGTATCTTGCCTTTGGGCCTTCTTCTTTCGGTGAGTGCCGGCGGAGTGACGGCCAGAGTGATTGCCTAGGTTGTCTGTCATGTCGTCGCTTCTTCACATAGTGTGAGACCCTTTTCCCGATCTGGATCCCAAGCTTGAGCGAGGACAAATTTGCAAAATAACGCCTTGATTCGAGCGTTTTGAATTCGTCAGCGATCTTGGCTCTGTCAGGCATACGAAATGGCATACGTGTCTCTGTCATTGGAATGCCTCCGTGTTCTTTCAAAATGTTCATCACCCTGGCATCCATTCTTCCTTCCACCTCCTTCATCCCTGCTTCAATTTCTTTTCTCTTACCGCCATAGATACAACGAGTGTTGGAGTGGCGAGTCGCGGGAGTTCTTTGCTTATAATGTCATTTGTGTGAGGACCCTGTTGGGGGTTTGTGCAATCATCAGGTCATATTCTTTGATCCTTCCCCTCAATGATTTTCCTTTCTTGATTTCAAAATTTCCTCGGTGATTTTCCTTCTCAATTTTGTTCCTTGTCATCATTTGCTCCTTTCTTTTCGACTTGATTTTCTTTCTTTAAGGTATTCCTCTTCCCCCTTTTTGGCATCATCAAAGGATAGAGGAACCCCGGGGAACATCTTTGGCAAGCATGAAGTCGAAATCTTCGATGGTTGAATTTTGCTTCAAGTCTGCTGCGTTGTATCTTTGCCGCGAATTGTAAGTAGCGTTGGATTCTGCTGAAATCAGCTTCATCTCGGCCGTGAGAAGGCTGAATTTTCTTGTCATGTGTTCTTCCAAGCCTTTGTATATCATTTGCATTACGCTCACGCGCGGCGACTTGATCTCGGCGGTGTGAGCTTCGTGCATATGTTCAATGTGTTCCGCAGACCGTTTCGCGTCAACATTTTCACTCTCCACACCGACTTGTTGAATAATTGTGCGAAGTATCTCACTGTTCCACACGCATTGATTCTTCTTTGTTGCCACCATTCCCTTATCGATTGTGATGCCTCTCAAGTCAGCTGTAAGGTTGGCATCTCTGTTGTCGGGCGCATATCGAGGAGGCGATGCCTCTCCATCTTTTCAACTTCAGCAAAGAGTGCCTTGAACACTTCCGTACCTCGGTGATTCTTCCATTGCGGTGATGGCCATACAACGTCGAAATCGAAATCATTTGGAACAATGGTGCACTGAGTGAAAAACAGGAGCTGATGCGTGGTAGCGTGCTTGCTCATTTCGACTCTTCATGGAGTTCGGTATCTCCGGTGAGAATGGGAAAGATTCCACAAAGGATTCATCACCGCCATCCGGGATTTGTTCGATGATAAGCGGTGGACGTGAAGTTCTTAAGGAATAGATCCATTTGTGGCTTGAGGAGCCGGAGCGGTGGTCTCTGGTTGGTGGGTTTTGTGGTGCGATGGGCTCGGCTCTTGAGCCTCGTATTTGTCTTAACGACCGTTGGTCTGGTGATTTCTCCTTTTGAGTAGGCTGGTCCTCGGCCTTGCTCGAAGCGTCATCGGACGATGATGAGATTTCCATTGGTGGCTCATCATCAAAATTAAAGGTCGACGAGTAGTCTTGGGATCGGACTTGCTCGTGCTGGAACATCCGCTTGGTGAGTCTTTTGGATTTGTCATGGGAGTCGACTCAGAACTTCATCTTCGCCCGATCCCGGAAAGGTGACATCGGGGTTGTCCTGGGAATCATGAAGTCGCTGATCTCCTTCTCGAGATGGATCGATGGTTGCGGGAGGGATGTTCTCTGCTTGGTTTGTGTTCCAGGAAGTCTCAACCTCCGTGGGCCTTCATTTCCTCCGGCGGTCTCTCTGCTGCGAGGGCTTGGTCTTCCCTTTCGACAGTGTCGTGTCTTAGGGTCTTCTGATGGCATCCATTGGAGTCTCAACCCCATGGATTGCGCTTTCATCGCCAGTGTTAACTCCCGAGGCATTCTTCGTGCCTTTTGCATCAGCAGCGTCATTAGCCTTCAGAGTGTTGGCACCTGGTGAGCAGTCTCAAGCTGTCGAGCTTCGTTGATGGCAACTTCATTCTTCTTGTGTTTGAGTTTTCTTTGCTTCGCCTCCTACATTCTTTGTGGAGTCATCTGCGACATCCTCAGGCCTGGCTGCGGTGGAGGGAGTTTCCCCTCGGTGGAGCACCGGTGAGTGACTTGGAGTGGGGTCACTCGTCTCCAAACTCATTCATTGCGAGTTGATGGTTGTTGTTGGGGCGGTGGTGGCACACCTTCAATAGGGGTTGGCTATTTGGGGTCCCCAGCTGATTTCATCGCCAGCTCCCTTATTGCTTCTTCCGAGTTAGGCTGGGAAGTGGTAGCAGCAACATCGGTGGCTATTTCTTTGAACCACTCCCATTGGATCGATTTCGGTGTGTTACGGAGGACTCTCTGGTCCTCCATCGGTCTTTGCTCGTGAAGGATTCTTGATTCACGCAATGCTTGCTGCATCCGCAATTCTTACGTGGCGGCGGCATTCTCTGCGGTTCCTCGTCACTTTCGGAGAAGACATCAAGGAGAGGATGGAAGTGTTACGTAGTGCGGAGATAGGCGGAATCTTGCCTTTTTCGTGCTTGGCTTCTAACTTGCTCTTCTCTCTCCTTGTCCTTGTAGATCTGCAGAATATTCAAGCGAGTTGTCTTCATCTAGAGTGGGAGCATGCATTAGATAATCGAGGAAATTTAGCGATTCTTCTTCTTCTATGAATTCAGCCGTTGGGCCCCATTACCTTGACTGCTCAACTTCCATTTTCTCCACTCACGCAGGCGATTATCGGATGTGCGGGTAAGGTGGAGATAGGATCATTACATCACTATCTGGCAGGTGGTTCTTCTTGAGTTTGTTTGTGTGAGCTACAGTTTGTGTCTTGAGTTGCCTCTCTTGATCACCTTCGGCGAGACTTGGTTGTTTCATCAATTACATCCGGAGACTCTACTTCTCCAGTAGTCTCCGTATTTGTGCTAGGTGAGTAGGTGACTGGTGGTTTCTCTGCTCGGATTGCTTTACAAGTCTTCTTCGTCTCTTGAGTACGTACCGAGGAGGGATTTACAGTTGAGAGACGGTGTCTCTCCGAGTCTTGGCGGTGGGGCAGTGCTTGTGTTTGTTTACGAGGAGTGGCCGTCCAGGTTTGTCGGATCTCCTCTTTTTGACGATCGAGAGAAGGAATTTGTGAGTCTTCTCGACCGGCTAAGCTGCTGCGGGCGGGTGACATTTGCGCAGGCGGGTGACTCTGCTGCGGGGCAGTGCATGTTTGGTTTTTCTTTCTTTGCGGGGGCGCGAGACTTAGTAGGCTGCGGGCGACTTTCTTCTTGGTTGGAGAGGAAGCATTTGTGTCTTCGGGTCGGTGATTCCCCTCATCAGTGTCGGCTCTCTTGGCGTACGCACGCTTCGAGCACAGGAGAGATTAGCTCGAACATCCTCTTGTTAACATGGAAAGCTTTCCCATGTCTAAGAGGTACTCCTTTCACCTCCAATAACCGGCCGATCACTAGGCCATATCCCGAGGATCCTCCAAATGACCCATCTTCTTTGAAGGACTTGTTTCCCACGTTTTGGCGAGTCTGCTTTGTAGATAAACTTCGGCCGGTTTATCTTCTTTTCTTCGATTATTGCGGCCATCACGGTCAATTTTGCCTTTGTGGTTGGTCAAAGGCGCCAAATTTGATGTCGATACACTTGGCAACAATGTCCAACAATTTGTGATAATCTTTTGTGATCTCTTGTTTTTTTGTGTATATTATTTTGTCGACAACGTCGGACTTGGCTATTTCTTTCCATGCGTCGGCCAAGTTTACATCGGCCTCTTTGATCTCGGATGCTCCTCTCTTTGGTAGTGGCGATATTGACCAAATCCTTGGGTGATAGTCATTGCTTCCGTGAGCAGATGACTTGATTCTTCGTCGTGAATCTCGGCATTCACGTAGGGTGTGCGACCTCCTCCACATAGGTCATGGGATACTCCGGTGTTAGAAAGCGGTTTGATCTGCCGTTTCAGCTTCTCCCGCGATTTTCTTCACCAGGGTGTCGTCGGACCCCTGCTTCACCATTCCGTCGAAATCCGGTCGAACCGGTGTGGATTTGTTTTCCCAACTTGGTAAAGTCATATGTTGGTGCCATTTCTCGAGAATAATTTCAAGAAAAATTGAGAAATAGATTTGAAGTTTGATAGGGTTTGAGAGTGTTTGCCTTTGCTTTTTGAGAGAGAGATTGAGCAGTTTTTAGAAGTGTGAGAGAGCGGACGAAAAATGGTTTAAATATGGTTTATGAAAGGGCGTGCAGGCGGTTTTGAATCGTGATCGAAAACAACGGCTTGGATTTCGCACGCATATTGAGCGATTCATGTCTCGTATTTAATGCGGCAAAGCATTTATATCCAATCATAAGCTTGGTGTGCGGCTTTATGCGTACACATCATCATTATCTTTGACGTGTTCCTTAAAACATTCCCGCTTAGTCAAAGCATTGCGTTTTTGTCATTTGCTCATAAGTTATTCAAACTTATCTCTTAGGCGATTTAACTCGCTTCTCACATTTCTCTTAGTGACTCATTTATCGGTGACTTGGTATATTGACTTTCCGATCTGGTGATTTATTGAGCTAATTTTTGTTTTGACTCTTTTTCACCTTCTTTTCTGTTCCATTTCGTTTCTTTGACTCTTACGTGTCTCGACTTAGCTCAATTAGCCCCAACTCATGTTTGAGTTCTTCAAATCTTGACTCACATAATGGTTTTGTGAAGATGTCGACTAGTTGCTTATTAGTTGAGATATATTCCAAGATAATGTCCTTCTTTTCAACATGATCTCTTATGAAATGATATCGACATCTATATGTTTTGTTCTTGAGTGCAACACGGGATTTTGGGTGATTGCAATGGCACTTGTGTTATCACACATGATTGGAATTTCTTTTTCTTCAATTTCATAATCTCTCATTCTTTGTCTCATCCATAGGACTTGGGCGCGGTTGTTTGCCCAACTATGTATTCGCCTCATTTTGTAGAGGTGGCTATTGAGTTTTTTCTTGCTAAACCAGGAAATTAGTCTGTTTCAAGCATTTGACATGTGCCTGAAGATTTTTTTTCTGTCCACTCTGCATCGGCATAGTGAGTCGAATAGCCAATTAGCTTGAATCCACCTTCCTTTGGATACCATAGCCCTCTTCTTGGCTTCCTTTTAAGTATCTCAATATTCTCTTAGCGGCGGTCATATGGCTCTCTTTTGGAGCAGATTGAAATCTTGCACATACACCTACAAAAAGAAAGGTGATGTCGGCCTGCTAGTTTGTGAGATAGAAGCGGTGATCCAATAAGTGCTCTGTATCTTGTTTGATCTACAGGCTTGCCATCTGCGTCCATGTCCATTTTGACTGATGTGTTCATTGGTATTTTTCAGAAGACTTCTCCTCCATACCAAATTTCTTCATTAAGTCTCTGGTGTATTTTGTTTGACTTACAAAGGTTCCATCCTTCATTTGTTTCACTTGAAGTCCAAGGAAAAATGTCACTCTCCCATCATGCTCATTTCAAATTTACTTTGCATGAGATTTGAGAATTTTCACATGAGCTCTTTGTTAGTGGATCCAAAAATGATGTCATCCACATATATTTGAACAAGCAAAGTATACTCTTCTTGTCTTGAATTCGAAAAGTGTTCTATCCACTTTTCCTTTAGTGAATCCATTTTCGGTTAGGAATTGTGACAGGGTATCATACCATGCTCGGGTGCTGTTTCAATCCATACAGGGCTTTCTTGAGTTTGTACACTTTGTCTCCGAGTCTTACGCTCAAATCCTGGAGGTTGTTCAACATACACTTCTTCTTCCAATAATCCATTCAGGAATGCACTTTTTACATCCATTTGATATACAATGAAATTTTTGTGAGCTGCGTAGGCAAGAAACATCCTTATAGCTTCCAATCTTGCTACGAGAGCAAATGTTTCATCAAAATCTATTCCTTCTTCTTGGCAATATCCTTTGGCTACCGTCTTGCTTTGTTTCTTACCACAGATCCTTCCTCGTTCATCTTATTTCGAATACCCATTTGGTTCCAATAACATTTTGATGTATGGGTCTTTGTACTAATTCCCATACTTTATTTCTCTCAAACTGATTGACTCTTCTTGCATAGCTTGAATCCAATGTGTGTCATCAATGCTTGTGACACATCTTTGGGCTCTATCTGCGAGATGAAGCATGTGAACATTGCTTCTTGTTGAGTTTGGATCTTGTCTTGACACCTTCTCTCATATCTCCAATGACAAGTTCGGTGGATGGTCTCTCGGCCATCTTACGTCAGGTTGAAGTAAGTTAGTTATTTGGATTGATCGACTTGGTATTGTTGTTCTTTGTGGTCGACTTTTCGTGATCATTTTTGCAGATTTTCCGGTTCTTTTGAGATTGACTATCTCATCTTCTTACGAATTGATAATCCCCGGCTTGAGCATAGGGACTCTTACGTAGGGTTGGATGTTTGACTTATCGGTGACTCTTCAATGTCTTCTCCATTTATGTTTGGCTCATCGAATACTACATGAATGGATTCTTCCAGTAACCATAGTTCTTTTGTTGAGTATTCAGTAGGCTTTGCTTTCGGTGAGTATCTAAGAAGATACCTCATCGACTTTAGCATCAAAAGCCTTTAGGTTATCTTTGCCATTATTGTGGATGAAGCATTTACATCCAAATATCTGAAATATGCAACATTTGGTTTTCTTCGATCCGGATCTCATAGGAGTCTTTGTCATTTTTGCCTATTTATCATACATCTGTTTTGGGTGTAGCGGTGTGTTGATTGCTTGACCCCAAAACCTTTTTGGTAACCTGCTTGACTAACATGGTCCTTCTTTGCTTCTTTGAGGGTTCTCATTTTTCTTTTCGCAACTCCATTCTTTGTGGAGTCCTTGCGGTGATAGTTCATGACCAATATCATTCTCAACACAAAGATCTTGAGTTATTATTCCATTGACAAACTCGGTTCTCTATCCGATCTTATTTTGATAATGGTTTGACTCTTCTCATTTTGTATCCTCTTCATTTGTGGTAGCTTTTGTAGAGTTTCTTTCTTCTTGCACATGAATATTGTCCATGTATATCTTGAGTAGTCATCTACTACCACCAGGGTGTATTTCTTTCCACTTATGCTTCTTTGGTTCCCTTTGGGCCAAATAGATCCGTATAGGCGGATCTGATATTCTTGTTGAGGATGGGCAAGTCTTTTCTTGGAGCAGCGACTTGATTTGTTTTTCCTTGACATGCATCACATATATTCTCCTTCAGATATCGAGTCGGAAGTCCTTCCACAAGATGACTTCTTGCTAGCTTATTAATCGTTTTGAAATTCGAGGATGACTCGACTTTTTTGTGCCCACTAACTTGATTCAATTTGTGCTCTTTGCTAGTAGATGTGAGTCTTTGGGTGTTGCGGTTGACCAATCCACTACATACATATTTTTATGCGCATCCTTGCAAAGACAACTTCATTAGATTCAACATTTTTGATTTGGCATATCCCCATGTTGAATCCAACATTTAGCCCTTGTCGCGAGTTGACTAATGCTTAGTAAATTGAAGTTTAGTCCTTCAACATATGCAACATCGTGATTTCTAAACCATTCCTCCGGATGGATCCAATGCCTCTTATTTCACCGGGAGCTTCATTTCCTCCAAATATGACTTTGGCTCCTTTGACTTCCTTGAATTTTGTGATTTCTCTTATTTCTGTCATATGTCCGGAAGCGGCCGCTATCCATGTACCAGGTTCCTTGGCACTTTCGGTATTTCCTTGAACTCCGCAATCAAGGAAGTTAAGTTTTAGGTACCCATTCTTATGCGGGTCCGAGGGGTTAAATTATAAGATGATCCAACCAACCTATAGCCAAATGATTTGACTCTAAGAGGTTGCCATCTATCGGTGCCATAATCATAATCAATCCTGGCAAATTGCTTGGGAGTCAGGTTCATACAATTTTGTCTCTTTTTTGCGTATGCTGCTGCATATGTGTTTTAGCAATTGCCTTTCTTGGGTAATTGTGGTGTCTTTGAGTGTAGTGCTAGGTGCATATGTGTGTTTGATGAAAGCTCTTATGCTTTTGGAATGGCCTTTGTTGAGTTATAGGCCTTTGCCATTTGGGCTTGTATTCCATAAGTCTAGGCCGATAGTTCACATTATTCGATCGGCTTGGCTTGGATATTTTCTACCATTCCCATCATATGTATTTCTTTTATGAGTTTTAAGGATTTTTGGTAGCTCGCTTCTTCTTTACTGAGTATTTTGTTTGAGTCTCTTTGAGGACTGGTGAATCTCTTCTCGGTTGTCTTTCGGACTCTCAATAATTTGTTTTCCTTTTCCTTTGTAACCAAGGCCGGTTCGCAGTATTGTGCTTTGGATTGAAAGTGTGTGCATCATTTAGAGTTTTGGATTTTTCGGACTCTTCATGACTTGAAGATCCTTTTTCCAAAATTACTCTTGAGGTTTGACATGGCTCAAAGGAATTAAATCTAGCTTTGTCTTGTCTCCACATTCTCTTTGACTCATAATAAGATCATCCAATGATTTAGATGCCTTAGTGAATGAAGGCGATAACATTTTGAGGTCATTCTCCCTCTTTTCTATAGCAGCAATTTCGCTTTATTAATTTAGCATTTTCACCTTTAAACTCTTATTCTCATCGCCTATTTGACTTAGGGTACTCGGCTCCTTAGTCGACTTTGAGTTTTGACTTTTGAGTAATTTGTTTTCCTCATTGATAGTGTGTGTGAGGTTTTAATGTGCTCAAAATCTTTCATCATTTTGCTAATGAATCATAAAGATCGGTGGGTGATGAAGTGTGTGTGTCACGATCACTATCACTAGTATGCGAGCTTGTTGAGTTAGATTGTACCTCATCTTCTTGATCTTGTTCTTTGGCCATTAAGCGGATCAAGGCTTCTTCTTCGTGAGTCACTTGAGTAGTCGGCTTCTTTGCTCTCGAGTGTTGTCTCTCTTGACTTTGTTGTCTCGGCGATCTCTGCAGCCATCATTGCCTTTTTTTCTTTTCTTGTCTTCTTTCTCTCGAAGACTTTTCTTTCTTCTTCGTTTCGTACTTGTTGACTACAGGATATGAGCGATCAATGGCATAGTGACCTGGTTGTCTACAATTCCAACATAGATATTGACCTTTTGCTCGGCTCTTTCTATTCTTGAGTTGTCGGCCTTTTGATACTCAACTTGTCGATGATTTCATTCTCTTGGTTGGCTTTATCATCCCTTGATTTGGAGGGGGGGAGTGTCTTACGGAGGATTCACCCTTTCCTCTCTTGTAGTTCTTGTTAAAGAACTTGTTAAATCTTTTAACCATTAGGGCTATTTCTTCCGGGTCAATTGCCTCTTTGACTTGACTCTCCTTCCATCTTTGACAACTAGAGCGGTTTTTTGTTTTGGGTGCAAAATTTTGTCTCTTCCGGTCTTTCCTTCTCGGCTCAAACTCATAGGCTTTGAGGTCCGAGAATAACTCATGGTTGGATGTCTTTGATAGGTCCATGGAATGTCTCGGTGCCATGACCTTCATCTCCCATTCAATTTGGAAGACTTTTGAGAATCTTCATACACATTTCATTCTGTGTATATTCCTTTCCAAGTGTAGATGACTCATTTGTGATTTACGTAGAATCGAGCATCCAGTTGATCCAGGTTTTCTCCCGAGATCATTTTAAAGTTCTCAAATTTTTGTACGACCCTTTGAAAGTTTGTTTTCTTTGATTTGCTCGAGCCTTCACAAATCAATGTCGGTTTGTCCCAGATTTTTGCATTTGTTTTGCAAGATTTCACTTTATTGAACATGGCTTTATCAAGGTTTTGTAGAGAATATCTTGGCTACATTGTCCAGGTTGTATCTTTTTTGTCATCATTTGTCCACTCGAGTTCTTGGTGTTTCAACCATATTTGATGCAGATCTTTGCATCTTCTTCCCCTTGCAATTCTTAATACATGCAATTTGTGTTCACCTTTAATATTTGCGAGAGGCCCATCTTCTATCACTATCCACATCTCATCATGTAATCTTTGATAGATGAGCTCGCATACGAATTTTCCAATCATCAAATTCTTCAATGGTGAACATAGGAATGCGTGTTAGATTTGCTTCCATGATGATAACTTTTAATGATAGAAAAGAGTTTTGAAAGATTAAGTACTAAAGCGGACTTTTGAAAGGTTTGGAGATCTGGTTCAAGTAACCGGTGCGGAGGGTTCAATGAACCAACCGCTCGATACCACTTGTAGGTCCCAAGGGGTGTAAGTGTAAGGTTTAGAAGGGGGGTTGAATAAACCTTACCAAATTTTCGATTTAGGCTTTTAAATCTCTGAGTTCTACACATTTGTGTGTCTTGATGGACGATCGAATTAGTCACTCGGTAGAGTTAATCTCTCAACAAACTCAATGAGTTTATTAGTAGAGTAACTCATTTGTTGACTATAATTTGACTTATTTGTGGTTTTGTTTTCAATTGGAAGACTTAACACCCTTAAGTTTGTTTAAGCAAGTTTTTGAGTTTGATTTAAGACTTATAGATTATCGGATGGATAGCAAATTTATCAACAGATATAAGCAATTAAATGTGCGAGATATTTAAATCTTTGTAAAGTAAATGACACGATAAAGTTTTTATAGAGGTTCGAAGATGGGGTAATTCTTCTACTCCTCTCTTCTCCAACTCTGGAGGAATCCACTAAGTAATGATCAGTTTACAAAGTGGTAGCGATCCGATACAAGTCTTGATCACAACGGCCGACTTGATCCTTTGGGACTCGATCGGAGACGCCTTGATCACTCGGTGGCTTCTCGTGCGACTCGGCCTTCTTCACAGGGGCATTTGCCTTGCTCTCTGACTCACTTGCTTAAGCACTTTGGATTTGATCACGAAGCCCTCCAACGCTTAAGACTTGGTTCGACCTTGAACCTTTCTACAATCCTTCTTGGAGTGTAGACCCCTTGTTTTCGATGGTTTCTCTTCAGGCTGATTGAAGTTCTCTTTCCTTCACGGGTAAGTGTTGGATTGATGTTCTTGAGATGTAGGCTTGAGGATTGAGAATATTTCAATTTTGATAAGCTTGTAAATCTCACGTGTGTGTCATCCACGCATCATCCATCTCAATCAAACTCCTCGGCCTTTTATAGTGAACTTTCAAAAAATTTGCCCGTTGAAGAGATAGGCTCATTTTTGAAAATCACTTTGCGATCGTTGGTTTGCACTTCTTGGAATTGCCATTTCCTCGTATGAAATGTTTTTATCACCACCGAGGAGTTACGACGCGGTGTAGTGCTTCCCATTGGTTCATTTCTTTGCGACGCGGGTCGAGCACTCCAAGAAAGGTAGTATGAAGATATTACTTGTTTAAGTAAATCTCTTGATTTACGTACAACGGTTCTTTTCGATTATCTCGACTTGATTTGCATTTCCTCGCTTTCCCCAGGGTGACTTAGAGTCGACTTCCAATCATGGATGACTCTTCTCACTCCGACGAGACTTGTCTTCTCTTGAGTTGACTTGGTGATGTTCCACTCACCAGTATCTATCTCGCTTTCTTGATCGAGTTCTGTCTGCTCTTCTTTGTTGTACTCAATTTGTCTCACAAAGAGTTTTCTTTCAAGCCTTGAGTTGTCTTCTTGCAAGTTGGAGCGTAGGCGACTTAACTCGGCTTGGCGGCTCTAATTGTTACAATACATTTCTAAGCAAGAATTGGGGAGCTAACTTTCTATTCTAAGTTTTACATGGCATTCATCAAAATCTAAACAATAAAATTCCTAACAGTATACATTTATTTAACTGTTTCTTTTAAATTTTTATTCGTAAAAAAAATTTAATTAATATTTACCTTAGTAAAATATACTATCAATGGTATTATTTTAGCATTTAGGTTTATGATTAAGGTGTACAAATATCATTGATAGTTTATCGATTTGTTTTTTGTGGTTTAGACATTTTGAATTGTTCTAAGGTTTAGACATTTTTATATTGATTTCACCCCAATTTTATAATGTGATGTTGCTTTAGACATATACTTTTAATTCTTAGTTCAATTCTTAATTGCATATGCAAAACTTGATTATAGTGTTAAGAATTATTTATTTTTCATAAATTCAAATAATTACACGTTTGGCTAAACTTTTCTTGTAAGACAACTTTGGTCGATTACCACGCTGCATTACTCTCGTACTCTTACAAGTAGAGGTTAAACTCAATAGGTATTTGGTGAACGAACAAAAACCATAATTGAACAAAAAAACCGGCATGCATCGTGTGATGAATATTGTACCAAAATAATCAGTTCGACTCAAATTTTTACCATATTTTTTTTTGTATTTTGGTCGGTACTTCGGTATATCAAAGTTTTGCACAAAAAAAATATTGTAATCATAATTATAATATCTATTTAGTATTTTTTAATTTTATTACGCAAAAAATAAATTATAATATAAAATAAGTAATATATACGAGAATATATATAATATAAAAGTAAATTTTATGTATGCTAAGTTTTCTATTTCGATTCGCTTACAATATGGTTTAAACTTATTTTTATGATTTTTATGTATTAAATAAGATAAATAAATATATATACACATATTTTTTTTTAATTTTCTTAAATTGATATGGCAAAGTAAAAATTGCGCAAAGTTGAGATGGCAAAGTGAAGTTCTTAACAAAGTTCAGATGGTAAAGTGTAACTACTTCTATTTGAATTTTAGGCAAAAATGATTTTGCCCTCATGTGGAGGGCACTTGCTGGAATATTTGGAGAATATTCGGCGCGATAACCACTTATATAGGCAAAGTGCAAAACTTGTATAGTACGTATGGTAAAGTGTAAAGAAAATTAGTTCATATGGTAAAGTGCAAAAATAGCATAGTTTGAGTAGTTTAGTGTTTTTTCCTCTAATAAAAAATACAATCATTTATCTACTCATGTATATTAACTGAGCTAAATGATTCTTAATTATTTTGACATCAATAGTAGATTTATTGGCCTTTAAAATTTCAACTCAATTTATTTTTGTAAGGATTAGACTTTGGACCGGTTTTCAGTGCAATGCATTGACCGCACTAATCCTAAGGTGGCTACACCACTGGTTAGGGTGTCGGGTTGTCTCGACGAAACCCTGAATTTTCCGAGGACACCCGTTGTCCTGACGAAAACCCTTCGAGAAAATGAGAAGTAAAAATAGTAGAGAGATTAATTCATATAGAAGAATCCCACACTCCGGGGGTGATCACAATTTTTTTTAAAAAAATAAGAACCACACCACACCGTCCCGTTGATCCTGCTTTTCGATTAAATATACAAGTTAAATTATTGAATTGAAACCGCACCGATTTATTGGTGCAGTTATGGTTTCGAAACTAATAAATTTGCTCAAATCGACATCGCGCTTATATAATTTAAAGAGTAAAATGAAAAATATTTATTCCATCTTTAATTGAATAATTAGGTAATATATATTAGTAATTAACTCGATGAATAGTAAACCCTTTGCATTCAAGAAATAATGCATTTTGTATTCTTATTTTAATATTGTGAAAGTATATTGTGTTTTGCATTCAAAATAAAATACTATTAAAATGCATTGTTTTTTTAATGTAATTAATTAAAAGAGAATGCAAGATGCATTCAATTTTCAAAACTTATCTTGTTTTCAAAACAAAAGACAAAAGTCATTTTCAATTTTTTACACTTTTCGTGTTTTCTTAATATCCTAATAGATATAAATGGTATTTTCATTTATCAAAACAACCAAATCGTCCGCCACCATCCAAAACTGCACATTTGATTTTACTTATTAAAATCAGACGCCATCCCCATAATTGTGCATTTGATTTTACTATCGCGTGCTACCGCCCAAGATCAAATAAGATAATTTGATTTGAAATTTATTAGAAAAATAAAACAAAACATCAAAACCGCATCATGATCACTCCTTAGGCCTTCCTACACACCCGTTTTGAATGAAAATTTGTGATATTTATGGAGTTTTTGATTTGTGTAGTTAGCTAGCGGATTGGGTGTACGGTTTATTATTGGACTTTAAGGCATGTGGGCTTTACTAATTTATATTAGGGAGAATTTCATAATAGGATCCAAATTTAAAAAAAATATATCATTTTAAGACCCATAATTTCAACATTGTCAAATTAAGACCCATTTTCAAGACCCAATTTTTATTTTTTTTCTCAAATCAGACCCTCTCCCAAATCTTGGGCTCTCAATTTAGGTTTTAAAATTTAACTAAAAGAGAAATATTAATTTAATCTATCACATCGACCACAAAAATTAATTTTCTTTCTCTTTTTATTTTTTTGATCATTCCTTTTTTCCTAATCGATAATTGTTTTAAACTGCAAAATTCAATCATAATTTGGATATCTTTTTTTTTTAGTAACAAAAAATTTTTTTACTACTTCTGTTTCATCCATAATTTGGTATATCTTATTTTTTTTAGCAATCAATAAATATTTTACGGCGTTTTTCATCTTGTTAGTTACATACATTTATATTTATAGATCTTGGTTTGTACACGTTAAACAAAATTAATAATAAATATGGATCAGGTAAAAAAGAATGAACGAAAAAACGAAAAGAGGAAGAAAATATTTTATGTAGTTGACGTGATAGATTACACTAATATTTTTTTTTTGTTAAATTCTAAAAATTGAAGGAGAACCCAAAATTTGAGGAGAGCCATGTTTGAGAAAAAAATAAAAATTAGTCTTGATTTGAGAAGGTTGAAATTTTGGGTCTTGAAGTGAGAATCCAAAATTTGAGAGAGAGCCCAATTTGAGAAAAATATAAAAATTGGATTTTGATTTGAGAAGGTAAAAATTTTGAGTCTTAGAATGATAGATTTTCTTAAATTTGGACCCTATTATGAAATTCACCCATTTATAGGGAGTGTTTGCAAACACTAAAAATAAGTCTTTTCAATTTTTGCTTAAAAAAAGCGAGTTTTTAGTGTTTGCATATACTAATTTACTTTAATTCTGCTTCATCTAAGCAAAATCTAAAAGCGGGGAGATGGGTCTTTAGATTCTGTAACCTTACAGTTTGAATTTTACAAATAAATAAGTATTTTTACTACTTTTTCACCAAACACTCTCAACTTCTCATTCTCAACTTTTAATTCATTTTATTTTCAAACACTACCAACTTCTAATTCTCAACTACTTTACTTTATAATAAATCACTTTTTCTAAAAGCGAGAAGTTTTGCAAACACTCCCATATTATAAACAGTATTCTTATAATTGGGCTAATTGGGTACTGGGCTAATTAATGGACTTGTTAAATTTGATTAATCCTATATAGCAAAGGATGGAAATAATATTTTTCTCTGAAAAAAAGAAGAAAAGGATTCACGTGTCAAAACAATATAGAGCAACCACCACCACCAATATTAGATTTTCACTTTATCAGCATATATAAGTGATCATAAGTCTTTCTCAAAAAAAAAAAAAAAAAAAGGTTATCATAAGTCATTTTTTCATCAGAATGGTATCATTATGAGATTGTATGGAAGGGTGGGTTTCATATACCTAAGAAATTACATAGTAATTTGGGATTAATTTCATACAAAAACTACCTTTAAGTTTTATTGACCTAATTACAAAATAAAAAACTTAATTATCTTTCAAGGTTACACCCCCCCCCCCTTAGGTTATTACAAACATATCCTTAAGGTTTGTGTTTTCTTAACAAATATCCTCTATTGAGGGTGCAATTTGTAAAAATAAAGACAAATAACAAGTGAGTATTTACAATTTTAAAAAATAGTTGGGTTCTTTTGTAATTAGACTAATTAAACCTCAATAATGTATTTTGTAATTAACCCTAGTATTTTTTCCATAACCATAGTGTGTGTGCCGGTGGAGTTCATGTAACCAAAATGGTTAGTTACCCAAGTGGGTGAATCACCCTTGGATCAACATACACCAATATGGTGTGTATGTGTGATGATACAAGGGTGATTCACCCATTTGTGTAACTACCCACTTGGGTGCTATTCAAGTAGCTGCCTACTTGGGGTGACATGTAATCGACATAGTGTAATAGTACATGAAATATATGCCAGTAAATGTAACTATGTAAGGTAAACTTTATGTGCTTAAGAAACTTGTGCATCTTGCTACCAAATTTGTACAATATTGCCTTACTAATATCCTCACATATGACTGCCAAACATAAATAACATGATGACACATAGAAATGATACATATTCAACTACCTTTACTCCAATTCTCACTCCCATTTGCACTCAATCTTTTCTATATTTCTATAACCAAAACTAACCAACAAACTCCCATCCATTCTCCTCAACACAAAACTCTCAACCAAAACATAACACCCAAACTTTCTCCACCCATTATTACTTCCAATCTCCTTATTACCACTAACTCTAACAACATTCTCCCCATCAAACCACCCTCTTGTCTCCTCTAACCACCTCATTTTCTCAAACAAGGCACTACTCAAACCCACACAACCCCTCCTCACCATATACCCTTCTTTAACCTCAAACCAAACAAACCCATCCCCATCCTCTCTACCATCTTTCTCACCTTCCATCCCATGTACTAAACACATCAACCTTTTCACTCTTGCATCAACACACACAACATTATTCCTATTATTATTTATATTTTCGTCGAAGTATATCCTTTCCCACCACCGCTCGAGACTCAATTCGTAGACCAAAGATCTTTTCATTTGATCATCCACCCTGAAATTTTCCTCCTTCACAAATATAAAAGGACAGTACCATTTTCCAAGCACAATGGGCGATGAGCGTTTTGAGTGTAATGGGAAATTTTGTTCAGGAAATTCAGATGAGATGGAATTTCGGAGGCCTGGTGATTCATGTAGATGGAGTTTTAACGATGGTCGAGCAATGTAAATTTCCCATCCACCTTTTCTAAGGAAACTTGGAGGAAAACCATCCCATTCTACTGATTTGGCGAAAAAACCACCAGTGTGGTATGGTCGAATCTCAAACTGTTGGTATCTATCTCTGTGATCGAACGGTCTGATTTTTGGATCCACACGAGAAGTCTTAAAGCAACATATTCCCACGTCTCCCTCTCTTGAACATGTGTATGCTTGTCTACACAAGTAAGAAACATGTCGTAAACAACAATATTAAACACAAAAATGTTCGAATAGTGACAAGAATATATTAGCAAAGAGGATTGCAACTCCATAATTCATAGTAACAAAAAAATTCAATTTTTTTTTAAAATAACCAGAATAAAAATAAAATGCAATGTTTTTCTGCAACGTTGATATCACATATATATCATTTTTAAATAATATTACGACAAAAGGTCCCAAACTTCTCATCAATAAAGCGATTTATTCTCGATTTTTTCGTATTTTAATAAAATTATATTGAATTTATTAATTCTTCTATTTTTTATATAATTATTTTATGAAATAATATAATTTTCAAGAAAAAATTGTGAAGAATCATTCTAGAATAGTTAAATATTTATATCAATACATCTCAACATACAAATAATATTCTGTTGTATAAGTAAAATTTTGTCGAATTATTCCTAAATCATCCCGAGTAACACCTGAAACACGAATTTTAAAGGCTAAAGAATCATTCCCAAATCTAATAATGTTACCACGTAGAGTAAGATACATAAACAACTTGAACAATGAAACCGAAACTGAAATTCAAATACCCTTTATGTCTTCCTTTGGCTTTGATAACATAGTATCGATTTGTGAAAAGAGGCCGATCAAGAACAGGCACGAACCAAACATACGTTACGCTTGCCTCTTCGTGTAACGATGAGTGAACCACTTGCAAGATCGTGTCCGAAGGGAATGGCAGCCTTTTGATTGTGTCATTTTTCCATATCCCACAGCAAAAAGAGTCCATTGCTTCAGATTTTTCATCCGAAACAACTAAATTGCCTGAAAATGGAACATCCTGTTTTGGCTCAATTGAGATAGCACCTGGAAATTTGCGATATAGTGAACGTGGTCTTGTTACATACATCTCTCTAATTAATTATGAAATAATCTTGGGACATCTATCAGAGAAATAATGACTAAGGTAATCTATATATGATTTTATTTTCTTTCTACATAATTAGTGATGATCGAGCAAGTGAATTTTATGATAGTTCTCTAAAGGTATCTGCTTTTGGTCTGCTTTTTCTTATCATGTTGTGGATATTCATCAGCACGTAATAGCCTTTTTTAGGCTTTAATTTAGTTCAAAAAGATAAAAACACTATCTTTTGCAAAGCATTGTTGAAAGATTTTAAAAGTGACTAGATGGGAAGCACTGAGCAGAGTATAGTTGCAAATGAATAATTCTACACAAACCGTGGGATGCTACTTAAATCCGCAAATAAGCTGGTAGTGCGGAGGCTCTCCGACGCTCAAGTCACCGGTTAGAGAGAAAATTCAGAGCAAAAGAAATAATAATTGAGAGCAATTAACAAATGGACGAAACCTTTTTATACCGGGGTTATGGGTCCCACAGTCTTGTAGGATAAAGTGGACCGAATAGATATATATAATCGAGCCTCACGGCTGCTAAATAATAGTTTGGATCTCGTGAGCCAATTTACAATATTCGGATTCAATGATGAATATTTGCAGAGGCGGAACCAGGATTCGATAGTAAGGGGAGCCAAGAATCGGAAGATCAAATATTTATTTTATATAATAATAAAAGAGTCCGATGGATTTTTGGCCATTTGTCCATAACAAAAAAGCCGTGTTTCTCAAAAACATGGTTTTAGTCGTTTTTCAGTTCAATTGTCCATTATGCTCTTTTTTCATTTCTCGATACTAAGAATTATTTCGAGAAGCATCTCTCGGTACTGCATCCGTTTTTTGTTTTTTTCAAATTAGCTAAATAATTCACCACAGAATACAAGGAGTATATGACTGTCATTTTTGGTCAAAATGGCAAAAAATATGGTTACTTTTTATCTTTTGAAAACATGAATGGCTTTCGGGAAAAAAAAAACATGAATGGCTAAAAAAGCCTATTTACAAATATAAAATTTAGAATATATTATATTGTTGCATCAAATACAATATCAATGCAAGCTCATTATTAACCATCCCAAGATACATAATTATAATAGTAAAATGTTAAAATTAGAATGTTTATCTTGAATTTCATGAAAATCATTTATAAGGGAAACACATATCTATAATAGTTGAAGTATCAATTTACACATTATGTAATTATGTTGTATTGAAATAAGAACTTGAATGTGTAAAGGGAGTGATTGTTTGACTTTTCATTCCACTCTTTTTTACTTTTAGAGAGAATAGCGTGAAAAAATTATTGTAAAAAATGAGAATGAATTTTGAGAGTGTTATTGGATATAAAATGAAGTGTGATGATGATAGTTAATGTGATAACTTTTTTTAGTATAATAGTAATCAGATTTGATTGATGATTTGAAAAATAAGAGATTGTAAATAGTATATTTGTGATATGATTGTATAATAATGATAGTTGATGTGATATATTTGTGTTAATTAAATTATAAATGAACATGATTGATAAAAATAAGAAAAGTCACATATCCATGCAAAATTTTGTCCAAAAAGTGAAAGGGATGAATAATCATTCACAAGCAAGCACTTAGGGCCTATAGGATCCCCTATTTTAAAAACTTAAAATCATGACTCATTTGTAATTTTTATTAGCACAATGGGGGCCCAAAGGACTTAAGGTCCAAAAGTGACATAGTTATTTTTTTCATTTACAAAAATAAATTGCCCAAAATTAAATTTAAAAAAAGAGTAAAAGTGAAAATGTTGGGGGCATGGCCCCTCTCCAAGTGTACGTGCCACCGCCCCTAAATATTCGTGGGTAATAATTATATAATGATGTAATTAAACTAGAAAAATGTAATTACGATTTTATTCCAAGAACGTGAAAAGAACCCAAACACACACACACACACACACACCAGAATATGCTATAAAAAACTCCTAAAAATCTAAATAAATCCAAAATCACCTCTCTTAATTCCAGCATAGATTTTTTTTTTAAAGTTCTGACATAGTTTACATGTACTAATGCCACTATAAATTCCTGAGAACAAAGAATGGCAATATCAAACGGACAGAACAAAATGCAGGATCTCGGATAATGAAAAAAGAGAAGTCACATACATTTTTTTTTTAAATAAATGCGAAATATTATTAAAAAGAAAAATGAAGAGCACTGCTTACAAGCCAAGCAGCTAGCTTTAAAATAAAGGCCTCATTAAAACTTATCAAAGTAAAACCGAACCTTTGATAGGCAAAAGAGTTCCCATAAAAGAAACACCCAAAACAACCTTAAAAACGCAATCTAAATGATGGACGTCATTTCAGAGGATTTTCGAGTGTGTTTGTCATTTATTATTTTTGCATGTGCTTGATTATCATCTGAAGGTCGATGTGTCATGTGGAATATCGGCCGGAGGCTCCTCGGGCCACAATTTCCATAGCGCTTCATAGCTTGTGAGGAATCGGTGAGTGAGCGACAAGCGGAGTAGTTGAGTCGCCTAACCTGGTCATTAAAGTTTGTGATTCAAATTGTGATAGGTGCGGGAAACACTCGGGTTATTTTTCTCGGGTAACCAAAGGGGTTGGGGAGAGTGTGTTCTTTGATAGCTAGTAAAGTGGTTGTACGAGAATCTTTTATTCTTGGGTTTGGTCCATAAACTCGAGGGTGTATTTTTCTTGTGTGGGAAATTCTTTATTAGTAAAGAATGGAAACTCTCGTGGGCGTGGCGGGTTTTGCCGAACCACGTAAAATTTCTTGTGTGCATTTTATTTTACGTCGGTATCATTTATTTTTGCCATCATCTTGTTGGTGTGATTTGTCGGGTATTAGGATAAATCAAATCTCGGACCACGACACGCCTCCATTGCGCCCAACAAGTGGTATCGAGCTACTTGGTAACTCGGGCAAGGTAGAAAATTGAGATTTGAATTTTCCGGTGGACCTTTGTGGCGATGACAAATCCATTCAAGTGCAACAATTTGACGGCAAAGGAATTTCACTCCTTGGCAATAAAGGGTGAAGGATCTCTAGTTCAACGGGGCCTGGCAATGGCGTTGAAGGGAAAATGAGGAAAATTGCCAGAGATATGAAAGGCGCACGGTGGGCAAATCGGATCAAGGTGGGGAAAGTTGATGAAAAGGTTGAGGAAGAAGATAAAGCCCTTTTACTTACGGCCTCTATCCGGATTCATATGATAGTCCGGTGACGGCGTTGCGTGCAGGGAAAGACATAATGCTTTGGACTTGGAGCATATATAAAAGCACTTTGGTGTTGTCCCATAAAAAAAAAAAAAAAAAGGCAAACCAGGGAGGAGGGACACGGATATGCTTTGGTTGCTTGGGAAATGAATCGTAGCAGGATGGTCGGTGGTGGATCTGTGTCGCAGGTCGGATTCGAGGACCAGGTAAAGGGTGTTGTATCTTTATCGTTATCACGAGAAGGATCACGTTAAAAGAAATTGTCCTCGGAGAAAGAAGGATGATGAGCGGTGGCGGTGGCGGTGGTGATGCGGTGATAGCTGCGGAAGTTGGAGATATCTCACAGTCTCCACAAGGATTGATCTTCTTCCGAGATTGATGGATTTTAGATTCGGGATGCATAATGCATGTGTGTACTCTGAAGTGATTATTTTGATTTACTTCAATTGCGGAGGCGGGAATTTTGTTCTCTGGTGATGGTTCTATTTGTAGAATCATGGGTTTGGAGTGGTAAAAATCAAAATGGGTGATGGAGTGGACCGTCTTTGGGTGGTGTGGCCTATGTCCCAAATATGCGGGTGAATCTAATTTCCTGGTGCCAAGTGGATTCAATAGGCTGCGATATTCAATTTGGAGGTGGAGTCTGAAAATCACACATGGCGGAAGGGTCTAAGGGTGGGAGAAGTATCGGAATTTGTATCGTCTGGTGACCTCGAGGATTCCGGAAGTGGTAGCGGAAGGCTTCCAGGGAACAAAGGCGGGTGTGAGGGAAATCTGGGCGAGAGGATGGATTGGGGTCGTCCTCTCGGCGGTCAGCGATGGTGTTGATCGGGTTTGCACGTGTGCGTTGGCGATTGAATCAGGTGGAGTTAGGACCTTACTGATTCGGCATGTGCAGAGTATTGAAGGTCAATGGTGTTTGATGTTCTGGTTTGCGGGTATATTGTTTTGTTGTGCAGGTGGAGATTGTTAGGTGAAGCACACCAAAACAATTTAGTCAATTAAAGTGGGAAGTAATTTCTTAGCCAACCAAGCAACAAAATTTGAAAAGAGAGCACACCATTGTTGAAAGATGAGATGAAAAGTTTGGTTTTTGTTTCTTCACTTTGCCTATAAAAGGGCTTACGGGGTTGAGGAAGAAAACTATGGCAAGCAAAAATTTATTTGCTTGGCCATCACCGGTGGAGAGGAAAAATGAGTGTACACACTGGGGAGATCAATTTGGGTGATTCAAATTGTGATAGGTGCGGGAAACACTCGGGTTATTTTCTCTCGGGTAACCTGAAAGGGGTTGGGGAGAGTGTTCTTTGATAGCTAGTAAAGTGGTTGTACGAGAATCTTTTATTCTTGGGTTTGGTCCATAAACTCGAGGGTGTATTTTTCTTGTCTTAGGAAATTCTTTATTAGTAAAGAATGGAAACTCTCGTGGACGTGGGCGGGTTTTGCCGAACCACGTAAAATTCTTGTGTGCATTTTATTTTACATCGGTATCATTTATTTTTGCCATCATCTTGTTGGTGTGATTTGTCGGGTATTAGGATAAATCAAATCTCGGACCACGACACGCCTCATTGCGCCCAACAAGATACCACTTGTTGGGCGCGCGGGCGTGTCGTGGTCGAGATTTGATTTATCAGGAATACCCGACAAATCACACCAACAAGATGATGGCAAAAATAAATGATCTGCGGAAAATAAAATGCACACGATAATTTTTCGTGGTTCGGCAAAACCCGCCACGTCCACAGAGTTTCCATTCTTTACTAATAAAGAATTTCGTACAAAAAAATACACCCCTTGAGTTTTATGGACCAAACCCAAGAATAAAAGACTCGTCAACCACTTTACTAGCTATATCGAAAAGAACACTCCCCAACCCCTTTGTGTTACCCGAGAAAAATACCCCAGTGTTTCCCTCAAGCACCTATCACAATTTGACTCACCATTGATCTCCCAAGTGTGTACACTCATTTTTCCTCTCCACCGGTTGGATGGCCAAGCACTTCACTTGCTTGCCATGGTTTCCTTCAACCCCCCATAAGCCCTTTTAAAGCGGCAAATGAGGAAGAAGCGATGCGATATGTCTGAAGATATTGTCATATTGGTACATTTGCGACCCGGTAAGTAGATTCAAATGCACCTCAAACTTAATAATGAACCTAAGAAATATCATATTGTCGGCGGTTAAACCGATTATCAGGATACCATGGGTCGTCGATACGATAAGACCCTAAATACCATTTTTGCGGTTATCGGTTAAACTTAAACCGGATTTAACTATTTTTTTTGTTTTTCATTTTTTTCAACTATTTTTTATAAACAATAAAATTATAAACTTAATGTTTAATATATTTATGCCATACTTCAGATCGAACAATAATTCAAATCAATTATTTAATAATTATGTTATGATTCAAATCAATAATTTGTATTTTAACTAATTCAAACAAAATTTCTAATCAATTAAAATATTCTAAATTTAGACAAACCTAGACAATCAATCAAATAATTACATAAATAAAATAATAATTTAAAAATATATATAACTTTCTTTTATATCAATACATTTCATTAATTTTTGTATGATATAATTAAAAATATAATTAATTTTATTAAAACCGGTAAAATCGACAGTTCTACATTTCCAACCGGTTGAATTGCTTACCGATTGTTTGGCCAGTTTGATCGCCGAAACACTGCCTAGGATCAAAGCCCAATAAAGAATTAAAGATGAGTTGTATCATGACTTCGAGAAAACAAAGCCTACTTCAAGTGGATCCATTAAACCATTTATCTAGACCGATGCCATGGCGTCCATGTTATGCATGTCGGCTACTTGCAAATGAGTCAAAATAATACATTACCCAAACCCTTAATTAGCACAAGTCCCCCTTCTATTTGCCTCCTTGAGTTCAAATGTTACAATTTTACACTTTATATGTTGTAAAAATAAATTATTTCTTTTTGCTCACTTAAATTCAAGATTCAAGCTTAGCATAATTTCTTTAAAAAATGAAAAAAAATCATTAAGTAATATTTGTTCTCATAAAAATTCTCAATATTGTCAAATGATTATACACAACAACATGGAGAAGATTCCAGAAAATTCAACATAATAAGTAAGTCAATGTGAAAAATGTGAATAATTAACGCTGAGAAAAAACCGGGTTTACCTACAGAAAAATTTGCAGGTAAGTATTAAGAAAATTAAAAAGTGTAGGTAAAATCATTGTAAGTAAAATATTTACCTATATAATCTAAAATTGTCGGTAAATACCTACAAAAAATCTGTCGGTAATATGTCGTTATAATTTGGAGGAAAATAATATTTTTTATCCTGTAGGTATTCTATAGGTAACTGTAAAATTTAATGACAAAATCATTTATGTTGGTAAATTCTGTCGGTAAACTTGAAATTTTCTTTTAGTGTAAAGGAGAAAGATCCAGAAAATTAAATACTGCATAAATTATTACAATTAGAGCAATGAAGAAGTCAAATTTGTCTTGTTCGTTACATTCCTTGCAAAATGATGATAAAAAATCTGCAGCTAGCACTTAAAATAGAGCATATTGTATGAACAAAGTTAAATAGTAAAAATAATAGCCCTGACACCGACTAAAACATGATATAAAAACAAGCATATCTATATATGGGTTTGCCTATTTATTCATTCCAGTTGAATCCTTAATAGCATCAGCAGCTCCTTGTGCCTTAGCCATCATTTGCTGGCTAGTCTGCCAAAAAAAAAAATGAAAAAAAAACCATAAAAAAATACTCATTAATCCATAAGTTTAAATTTCAATGGAAATTCCATATTATGTGAAAAATTAATTGTTATATTTTCTTCGTTTTGTTATTATTAAGTGTACTCGTTCATCTAGTTGCGGCAAATTGTGTCGTTCGGGTTCGTGTGTCCTATCGAAACATAAAATTCATGTTATTTATGTCAGATTTCTAAACTCTAACCCAGCATGTTTAATTATTGGAGTTAGGTTTCTGGAACCTAACTCAACTTATTTATTATTCGTATTTTTTGGTTCGACCCAAAATGACCATATATTTTTTCAAATAAATGATCTAATTATAATGGTTGTATGAGTTAATTTTAATCCAGATTTATATTTATATACATTTGGTATTTTTTTTAAGATTCAATATTATATATTAAGAACATATTCTTTCTTTTAAAAATATTGCAAAAATTCAACATAATAACATCATAATCGTGTTAAATGGGTTAATCGAGTCCGGCCTAATTTTGACCTTAACCCACCAAGCCTCAACTCCCATCGATCCGTTTATAATGTGTTAGGTTCGTGTTGTGCCAGAAATTGTCACCCTCAACCTTAAACGACTCATCTATAGTAATTTATATTTGTATTTGTTATTTTAAATCCTAATTGTACTTTTTTTTTTTTTGGACGAAACTCCGAACCTCCTGAACAGATTGCTTGGCAGATTGAGCACTGTCGTTAATCTTTTCTATCGTCTGGTTAGTCTTCTCCTGAAAAATTAGAGCCAAAAACAAAAAAAAAAAATATAAAAAACGATGATGATCAATTAGAACATTAAAATTCACCAAATAAAGATATAACATTTAATTATGGAATGAAGTAATTAAATTAATTTCACCTGAGCTTGGCCCTTGGCCTCACCCGCATGGTAATTGATTTTAGCCTGATCCATGTCTGTCTTTCAGCAAAAAGTGTTAGAAACTCAAGCACGATTTTTGGGAAGTGTCAGATTCTTGATCAACTGATATTTTCCAATATTTTGTTGGTAAGAAAGTGTAAATATATTTATATATAGCTGGCCGTGACCGATTCTCTGCCTATTTTTTTTTAAATGTGGCCAGAAAATTACCTTATCCTATACTTATGGATCAAATACTTTAGCCTATTGATTAGGATCCCACAAATCTCAATTAGGTTAGTAATTAGATTTGAGTGGAAACAAATAGGAGCAATTTTTATTTTTTTATTAATGAAGCAAGATCTTGTGATTTTGTTGATAAAGTAACTTTGATTACAAGATTTTCTATCCATAGTGGAAAATTTCTGGAACCCACACGAATGGTGAGGGGGAAGAAGCAAAAAAAGGAAATTGAGTGAGCAATTATTATTAAATAAGTATAGTTATAACCTCTTAATTTTTTTTAAAGAGCTTATAAAATCCTAAAAAGTTGTTTAAGAAATTATAAGTGTATTTTAAAAAGTAAGGCCATCCCACATGTTTTTTCTTCGAAAAAATATGTTATTTCAAAAATCTCTTCTAATTTTGACTATTTTAATTATAAAACTGTCCATCTTAATTCGTAAAAGCTCCAACAACTTATTTGAAAAAAAAAGATATAATACCTTATAAGTTCTAAAAATATATTAGGAGTTTATAAGATTTTTTAAAAAAAGCTTACCAAATAAATATACGAATATTTTTTAAATTTTCTTCTGGGGTGGATAATACTAATAATCTAATTAATTAAATATAACTTTATCCACTATTTATTCATTAAATTGTCAAAAAAATTGTTGTTGCAGAAACAAAATCTCTTCATATTTAAAAAATTATCGGATATATGTAAAATTATAATTTTAAACACTTATGAAGGAAATTTGTTAGAAGTTAGGTGACATATTTTCGGAAAAGATTTCAGCAAAGAGATTTCTAGAAAGCATCTAAAATGTTTATGGAACATTTTCATGAAAGTATCTTTGATATATATCTAGTAATTAAATGTACTAAATGCATTAGAAATCAAGTCAACATTTCCTTCTTCATCTTCATTTAAGAAGGTATCTAGTTTAAATAGAGACTGATGCTTTGAGAATGTAATATAGTTAATTATATTTTGTAATTATAGCAAATTAATAATTTATGATTTTAATGGATTGTCACATGAAGATTCTTTGAAAACGTGTTTTTAATGCGTTGAGAACGTATTATAGTTAATTATATTTCTTAATTTTAAGAATCTGTTAATTTATGATTATGATACGAATGGGAACACAGATTCATGTGAAGATTCTTTAAAAACATTATCTTGTTAATTTAATAGAAATCATTACGTTACGTCTTTTAACAAAGTAAACATTACAAAAAAATATTAGAAAATTAGAAGTAATCCTATAGGAGGCCTTCCATGGCCTCTGGCATACCCCAAAATTTCTTTTGTGCCGTTTTTTCTATAGAAAAAAAAAATATATTGTTTTTAAGGCCAAAAAATAGTTGAGCTAGGGGAAAAAATTAGGCTAGAGGCAATCGAACCGGCTGACTACGCCACTGAATCCACCGACTATTAATTTATAAAAATATATTATTATATAATATAATAAAAACTAGTTTTCCTACTTGGAAATTCGTCACCATGATACCTAAAATGCTAACACTACATTTTTTTTTTTTTTGAGTGAAGCTAACACTACATTATTATCTCTTTAACTAAGGATAACTCCTCCAACACATTCTAGTACACAATCTTACGTGTACAAAGACCGTTTAATAAGGCACTCCAGATCAGATCAAGCTAACACGATCCTCAAAATTTGGTGACTTTGTGGCTCTAATTTCATCACTTTTGATTTGATTTATCCGACTCGGTAAAATTATAACACATTTTTAGATTCAATCAGATAAGTATATACTATAATCCCGCACAAATGTTTGTCACGCCCGAAAAATGGACACTTCTTTAGCATAAGTTAGTTATTTAGGATAAAATTTAAGTAACAAACCAATTTTCTTGACTATTTCTTGAATCTCGAGATGATTCATCCATCCAACGGCCCTCATTCTTTTCGGCAATAAATATGTGCTGCTCCAAACTGTAATAAGTAAATAATCTCTTTTCCAACTTACAATATAATTAGAGAACCAAAACACTTTTATTCTCATTTTCGTAGAAAAAACTCTCCCAAAAGCGATCAATTTAACCATGGTCAACCGTAGCGTCCGCCCAAAGAATATTCGCAACCTCCGCCGCCTCAACTCCGCCGCGCCCTCCGCTGTCCCACTGGCGAAACTCGTCGGAAAGCCCGACCCGGCAAAGAAAAAACCCGTAAATCCCATAATCGGGCCCGTAATCGACCTCGATGACACCAAGGGGCTATTTTCGTCATTTACGTTTCGAAAACTGATCAAATCGTCCGTTACGCTCCACGTGGCCGCGTACGGGCCCATGGTCGATTTTGGGACGCAGGTGATGGGCTCGGGCCTGATGCGAAACCCGCTTTTTAAGAAAGCGGTGTTGGGTGTCACGGAGCGCACTTTCTATGAGCACTTTTGCGCGGGTAAGAATCTGGAGAAGGCGCGTGAGACTGTGGAGAGACTTTGGGATGCTGGACTTTATGCTATGTTGGATTATGGTTTGGAGCATGCGCATGATAGCGAGTCGTGTGATAAAAATTTGGAGGAGTTTATTCATACTATTAATTTCGCAAGGGTACTACATGGTTCTCCGGTGAGTTTGTTTTGTTTTGATTTCTCTTATCTTGATTTTCGGGAAATAATATAATCAGAATTAAAAACAGAGTGTTATATGATTTTGGGAGCTTTTGTAGAAACTTTAGAGGTAGTGATTTTTGGTAGCAGAAGTAAGAGTAGCTGAGATTCATGTTCGCAAATAGAATCAGAACTCAAGAGTGATTGTTGGAAAAATTATAAAAATACCTATTTATTTATAAAAATCAAACTAGAAAGGAAATCAGAAATCTAAAGCGCATATATCGAGACTCTTGTTTTTAGCTTTTAATTAAACGAATCAGAATTAGAAGCGGAAGTTAACATTTACACTATAATGTGATTTTTTTTTTCCGCCAAAAAGCTGATAAGCACTTTTTTTTAGTGATTCCTAAGACTCTAGGAGTATGGGCAATTTGGCATACTCTAAAAAAAGGCGATCCTCACATTTTAGGCTGAGAATCACTTTTTCTTTCACTTAGATGTTGAGAATTACTTTCTTTTAGAGTTTGCAAACACTCTCCATATTGTGATAAATTTATGCTTCGTTCTAAATATTTTAATATACAAATAAAGTACTTTTATAATTTAGGGATAGTTACCTAAACACTCCTAGGTTTGGGCTAATTACAAAAAATCCAAATATGTTTCAAAATTATAAAAAACAATGTTTGATTTCATGTTAAATTCAAGATGGTAATCGTAAGTTTTTATAAAAGTCAGAGTTTTTTTTGAAATACTTTTCGGATATGAAGAAGAAACCTCAAGGTTTCTTTTTATAATTTTCAAAAATCTCTGGGTTTATTTGTAATTAGCCCAAACATTAGGAGTGTTTTTGTAATTATCCCTATAATTTATTCACCAAACATATTCTCAAAACAGAGTTTGGTAAGATTTTTCCTATTTTCTTGTTCATGTTCATAGATTTGAAACTAACAGTAAAAATGGAATGACAATGGTGCAGGTCAGCTACGTCGCGGTGAAAATCACCGCGATTTGCCCTCCTACATTACTCAGGAGAGTAAGTGATCTCTTAAGATGGGAATACAAGGACAACTCCTTGCATCTCCCATGGAAGCGCAACACTTTCCCGATTTTCGCTACTTCCAGTCCGCTCTACCACACGCCACAACGGCCGGCGCCTTTAACGCCAGACGAGGAGCGCGATCTCAGCTCAGGCTACGAGAGACTGAGAAAGATTTGTGAGAATGCAATAGAAGCAAACATTCCCGTGCTGATCGATGCAGAGGATACATCAATTCAGCCGGCAATAGACTATTTCACGTACTCGGCAGCAATAGAATACAGCAGTAGCAGTGATGATGATCCTGTGATATACAACACGGTCCAGGCGTACCTGAAGGACTCGAAAGATAGACTGGTGATAGCGAAAGAAGCTGCGGATAGCATGGGAGTGCCCGTGGGGTTTAAGCTGGTCAGGGGCGCTTATATGTCGACCGAAAACGGGTGGGCAGATTTGTTGGGGGTGAAGTCCCCCATTCATGATAGTATTCAAGATACTCATGACTGTTATAATGAGTGTGCTGATTTTTTGATCGAGGAGATTGCTGGTGGATCCGGTTCGGTCGTTCTAGCAACACACAATGTTGAATCAGGTATTTCAAGACCTCTAGAAATATTATAGTTACACCTCTTAAACTTAAGATGGAATCAAACATGAGGGGGCTTTTTGTAAATTTAAAATATTATTGGGTGTTTTTGTAATCAGCCCAAACCTCAGGGGGGGCTTTTGTAATTATGCATTTTTTATATGTAGTTAACTATTAGAAGAGAATTTTGACAAGTTGTTGATAGTTTTAGGGAGTATTTTCAAAACCCTCATGATATTGAAATATTACGGTTACTTCCTGAGGGGTCTTTTTATAATTTTCAAAAAATTTCTGGCTTTTTTTTAAATTAGCCCAAATCTCAGGGGGTCTTTGGTAATTATCTCTTTTTTATATGTAGTTAACTAGTAGAAGATATTTTTGACAAGTTGTTGATGTATTTTAGGGAGTATTTTCAAAACCCTCCTGATATACGGTTACTTCCTTAGGGGTCTTTTTATAATTTTGAAACATTTCTGGCTTTTTTTAAATTAGCCCAAACCTCAGGGGGTCTTTGGTAATTATCCCTTTTTTTATATGTAGTTAAGTAGTAGCACATATTTTTGACAAGTTGTTGATGGATTTTAGGGAGTATTTTCAAAACCTTTATCATATTTCTAGAAATATTACAATTACTCAAACTTGTGGGGGCTTTTAATAATTTTAAAATATTTGTGGGTTTTTTTAAGTTAGCCCAAATCTCAGGGGATCTTTGGTAATTATCCCTTTTTTATATGTAGTTAACTAGTTGAAGATATTTTTGACAAGTTGCTGATGGATTTTAGGGAGTTTTTGCAAACATTTAAAAAAAAAAGTGATCATAATCACAATCTAAAATACAGGATACGTGCTTTAGATTTCTGATTCTCATTCTAGTCTGTCTTTTTACGCATAAATAAAGCACTTTTACTATTTATTCAACTTTTAGTTTGTATCTGCAAGCACTACCAAATTCTAATTTTCGGCTATTTTTCACTTCTGCTAAATATCGGTGATGGAATGTAGGGAAAATGGCAGCTTCGAAAGCGGTTAGTCTGGGAATCGAAAAAGATAGCCCGTATCTCCAATTCGCTCAGCTCTATGGAATGGCAGAAGCTCTTTCTTTTGGTTTGAAAAATGCAGGTTTTCGAGTGAGCAAATATTTGCCGTTCGGCCCTGTTGAGCACATTATGCCTTATCTTCTGAGAAGGGCTGAAGAAAACAGGGGACTCTTGTCTACCTCATCCCTTGATAGATTCCTCATGAGGTACCTAGCTAAGGAATATTATGGGATAATTACAAAAAGACCCCGAGATTTTGGCTAATTACAAAAAGTTCTATAGTTATTTCAAAATTACAAAAAGCCCCCTCGACCTTGATTTTGGCTTATATTAAGGGGCCAGTTGGATTTTTAAAATGTTTTTGCTTATAAAAGGGGGAAATGTGATGTTCTGCAATTTTCAGAAATCTCTGGTTTTTTCTGTAATAAGCCCGAATCTGAGGAGATTTTTTGGGGTAAATATTCCAAATATCAAGGGATAATTACAAAAAGACCCTTGAAATATTGAGTAATTACAAAAAAGTCCATAGATGTTTCAAAATTACAAAAAGTCGCTTGAAGTTTGATTTTGGCTTAAACGTAAGGGGATAGTTGTAATATTTCTATAAATATCAGTGGGGTTTTTGAAATATTTTTCACTTATGAAAGGGGAATATATAAGACGGAATCAAACCTTAAGGGCCTTTCTACAATTTTCAAAAATCTCTGATTTTTCTTGTAGTTATCCCGAACCTCAGGGTGTTTTTTGTAATTATCCCAAATATTAAAGGTATAATTACAGAAACACCCCTGAGGTTTGGGCTAATTACAAAAAACCTAGAGATGTTTCAATATTACAAAAATCCCTTAGGTTTGATTTTTTTATAAATTTAAGGGGGGTAGTTGCGATATTTTTATTTATGTCAGGGGGTTTTTGAAATATTTTTCTTATGAGCGGGGGAATTGTAAGACAGATCAAACGTCAAGGGTCTTTTGCAATTTTTAAAAACTTGGGTTTTTTTGTAATTAGCCCAAACCTCAGGGTGTTTTTTGTAATTATCCCAAATATTAAACTCTCTTTATTGAAAATATATAAAGTTTAAATCATTTAATTTGTATGTGCAGGAAGGAATTGATGAGGAGATTAACATGCAAAGGCTCATGACATGTTTATTCAGTATGGATCTGCTTTGGGGAGATTAAGATTGCTTAATAATTTATTTTGTGGATATTATACAAATTGGAAGCGCAAGAATTTGCGAGGCTTATGATATTGGTCTAAATTGTACATAGATTTGAGAGAGGACAATAAAAAAAGTTTAGGAATTGTTTGGATGTTTAAGAATATGATAGAAAGAAAATTAGTTTGTTGTCTCTCTCTCAAGTCCTTTTGAATAAAACCAGCACATACCAAGTAGTCCCAAGTTCTTTTACAGAAGAACCTTTTATTAGTATGTGTTGCTAGCATTTATTATTAAGGTTAGATGATTTTTTGTTTTTTTGTTTTTCCTCGTGTAATCAGTTGCAAGATTTATGCAAGGTCTATTTTTTAAATATTGTATGTGTATATGCGAAATTCTTTATTCGGGACAAGTTAATGAATATGACAAAAACTTGTATGAAACGATCTCATGGACACGGTTAATGAGACTGGTCCTACATGTAAATGGAATTCCGACTCAAACCCAAACTCATAAAAATATTCATTTTTTATTTTGTTTTTGTGTTTTGTGGGATCCATTTATGAACTTAGTCCATAAGACGGTCTCATATAAGACCACCTCAATAAATATTATATGTAAGAAAATTTCCTACAACCTTGTATTTGTGTTTTGAAGTATTCAGACAGCAAGATGACACTAAGGTTTCACATTTGATATCTCAAATTTAAGTCGAAACTGAATGGAAGTGCATGTTGAATCACTCAAGTGTGTTTTTACTACAATCACATTAATTTATGTCAAAAATACACTTCAAAAAATATAACTAAATATATATTTATTTCTAAGCATATATCAATATATCATAACAAAAACCCAGACAAAAGACCAGAAATATTATCAATTCTCACGAAAATCAATAAAGTCTGGAAATCTAAGCTGGAAATTTAACTTGAAAATGGATTCACACATGTTCCCAACCCCTTAAAAATTTAATATTAAACTAATGATGAAATGAAACCATGACAAGATTCAATTGAGCAGATTCTAGTACTTGATCAATAGATGATGCTAGTCAACATCCCATTTTTTTCTTGATCATTATCTTGTCCCACCAAGAGATCCAATAAGTTAGGAAAAGGCAAACACAATGGAAAGTGGCCCCATTGATAAAGGTATTTGTGATGAGCTTTACACTATAAAAGCAAAGCAAAATGCTCCACGGAACAAAAAAAAAAAATTCCAATTATTTTGGATTCTAAGAGTCTTGATTAGAGATTGGACAATTGAGTTGTCAAATCATGTGTAAGGAAGTCTAGTAAGCAATTGGGGACTACAAGTTGTTCACATCACTATTTGGGGAAAATGATTCAGCCACTACTAGAATAATCATTCGTGAGAAGATGCGAGACCGTCTCATGAATCGTCTCATGAGCTTAAGTTCATGGGACGAATTCTACAAAATACAAAAAACATGGTTTTTTTAATGAATTTGGGTTTGAATTAAAATTCTATTAATATATAGGATCCGTCTTATTGATATAATGCCCATGAAACCGTCTCATACAAGTTTTTGCCTTGTATGAAATGTAGGACCCAAACACTGAATAATTATTAATGTCATACTATAAAATTGAAAAAAGATAAAAAGAAAAACATATATTTGCCCCAGTTAATTTGGAAATATTTAATGCATACCAAATTTGGCCGAATAATAGGTATAATATAATGGCTCACATTATTGCATAATCAGTTGAAGTTGGCCAAACAATGTCTGCAAACCTTCTTAAATTATATATACCACATTTTGAGTATAGTATACCATTTATATGCTCACAAACAGTCCATTGCCAACTAGAGGTGACAAAATTCAGGGGTTAGGTTTTTCTAAGCCTAAAAAATTCCAGGTCTATTTGGCCCGGCCCAACTGTTAGCCCGGGCCCAATAAATTTTGCACACAAAATTAAATGTATACATGGATTGGGTTAGACTATATTTTTGGCGACTCGAAAAAATTGGACTGCCCCAACCCAGCCCCATTTTTGTCATTAGCACGATTGACTTGGGCTGGGCTAGCCCGGCCCGAGATTTTGACAGCTCAATTGCCAATTGTTTGAAAAGATTTAGCCTAATCACAAAACCCAATAATCATTCAAAATTATAAATACAACATATGTTTCTAGTTTAAAATATCCCTAAATCAAGATTAGTGATGCCACATATTCTCACAATTTCATGCATTCCACAGACCATTGAATTCTGTTGACAGATTAGAGTTATAATGAGTATTCAGAAATGAGAAACAAAAATTAATCAACGTAACAAAACAATCAAGCAGCAAATCATCAAACTGATGACCCAAATTCTCATTTAATGAATGATCAAAATGTAATGATTTGACCATTACGCACTCAATAACATGTCAGCCATTTCCATGAACAAAAAAGGAAGATCAGAAACATACTTATTTATTATCAGCTTAGTGTTTGATAGCCCAGAGGCCCTTGCAATCCATCTCTTCTAGAACCATTTCTACTCATAAGAGAAGGCATCCATGGAAACAACTTCCCAAGTTCCTTGCTTATTGTATTAGGACTTGTTTGTCTCTCATTTATTCCGAACTTCGCTCTTTCTATTGCTTCCATGATATCCTCCCTTGATACACTTTCGGCACCTGCGGAGTAAACAAATCATTAAGTTACAAATACAAAACTCACCACATGGTCAATCACAATAAAAGAATACACACACACAATGAAATCTATATGCGACTCACTAGATGGAAAATGGAGACTAATGGCGGAAATCTGAAGTGCATATTTTTAGTGCTTGTTTGGGAGCACTATTGAGATGGACTTTTGGATCTGAAAGTCTATTTCAATAATAATTGATGTTTGGTGGTTAATTTGGAATGGGCTTTTGGATAAATCAAGTCCTCCAAAAAGTCCATTTTAGAAAAGTCAAAATTGGAGACTTTTTGAAAAATCACTTATTAAAAAGTCCATTTTCTGAATGGACTTTTGCATAAGTGCTCCCAAACATGCACTTAGTAATTGCAATGACAGTCTTCATTTAGTCTACTTCATTTAGTCTACTGTTCATCTATCGACATTGACAAATGGAGGACAAGGACCCAACATTGTCAATTTTGAAATCATTAAGTTACAAATACAAAACTCACCACATGGTCACAATAAAAGAAGACACACATAATGAAATCTAGTGCGACGTGATGGAAAAAGGAGACTGATGATAGAAATCTGAAGTACGTATATAGTTCATTGCAATGGCAAATTCATTTAGTCTACTGTTCATCTTCCGACGTCGACAATATGGAGAACAAGGACTCAACATTGTCAATTTCTAGTTAACCGGCAAAAGAACTGAAATCGAAATTTCCGTTTGCACTGAAACCAAACTGTAAATTTCGATTTGTTTCTTTTTTCACTTTTTTCTTTTTGGTGTCGGACGGCAGAATTTGCAGAAACCGGATTGTACTTTTTATATATATTTTTATATCTGCACTTTATTAAATATTTTATAGTTATTTTCATTTTTACACTACTTTTTTTTTAATTTTTTCGCTCACCAAACTAAAAATATAAAAGTCAAATTTGTAATTTTATAATCTGTTTTTTTTATCTTTTCTATTTTTTTATTTCTAATAGAAATTCAATTTAACCCCCAAAAAAAAATCGGTTATAACCGAACCGATAGAAATTTGGTTGACCGAAGTTCAGTCGAACCAAATATGCACCCTTAATTTATCCCAGCATTCTAATCTTGGAAGTTCCACTACCACATTTAGAAGCTCTGGCCGGTGAAGTATTAAAATTAACAATTATTCGCAAAAACATATTTCTGACCTCCATTATTAAGGCGGGAGCAAAAAGAGAGTGCAGATCACCAAATTAATAAAATGCAGCAAGAGAAAAACAAACGAAGATTTTCGAGAGTTAATAAAATTAATCTAACCTCTACGAGCAGCAAGCAGGGCAGCCTCATTAACAATATTTGCAAGATCAGCGCCAACAAAGCCTTGTGTAAGAGATGCAACTAGGTTGCAAATAAGGCCCATGTCTTCCTCAAGAGGAACTCCTCTCAAATGTATTGCCAATATCTTTTTCCTTCCATCTTCATCTGGTTCGCCAACATATACTTTTCTCGAGAACCGACCAGGTCGACACAGAGCTGGATCCAAGGCTTCTGGTCTATTCGTTGCAGCAATAACAACCACGTTTATATCCGACTCAAAGCCATCCATTTCTGTCAGTAACTAGAAAGTAACAACTATCATTAGGTCCACTTTCATGCCAAAGAGAAGAAATCATTAGTCACATTTATAGGAACATTTTTACCTGTGAGGTTCATTAACAATGTGAAAAGAAATTTCAAATGAGAAACAACCCATGCGTGCAACTTTTTTTCGAATTGTGCATTTTTCAGTTTAACTCGTAAAATTGCCTTAATCACCAGGGATAATTACGAAAAAAAAAAAAACTGAAGCTTGGGCTAATTACAAAAAAAAAAAAAACCCAAAGATGTTCCAAAATTATAAAAAGAACCTCCGGATTGATTATGCCTTAAATTTAAGGGGGTAATTGTAATATTTCTATAAATATCATAGGGTTTTTTGAAATGTTTTTTCTTGTGAAGGGGGAAAATGTAAGACATAATCAAATGAGAAACAACCCATGCGTGCAACTTTTTTTCGAATTGTGCATTTTTCAGTTTAACTCGTAAAATTGCCTTAATCACCAGGGATAATTACGGAAAAAAAAACTGAAGCTTGGGCTAATTACAAAAAAAAAAAAAAAACCAAAGATGTTCCAAAATTATAAAAAGAACCTCCGGATTGATTATGCCTTAAATTTAAGGGGGTAATTGTAATATTTCTATAAATATCATGGGGTTTTTTGAAATGTTTTTTCTTGTGAAGGGGGAAAATGTAAGACAGAATCAAACCTGAAGGTTTTTTTTTTTGCAATTTTCAAAAATCAATGGGTTTTCTTGTAAATTAACGTGAACCTCAGTTTTTGTTTTTTTTTTAATTATCCCTAATCATCATATCCTGTCCTATTTTTTAATGAAAATTCGACCCAGGAAATTGGCAATTCAATTTCTACCACCTGGAAAGTGTTCAGAGTTGGTTTCGCGGAAACTAAGCACAAGGGCCCATCAATTTTCAGCTTATTTTTTAATTTCCAATTCATTATGTTATTTTCAACGGCGATTTCATGTATTTTTCATATTTATATCAACAACCTTCAACCATGATTTAGTTTGTCAAGCACAAGTCCTATAAAAGTGATTACTAGTACACTAAAACACAATCTCCGTATCATGCATATGTTGCCCTACACAACTTCAGTATCATACATATATCTTCTAGATGTAAATTTTTTGTGTAATGCACATCAAAAAGTTTGGGGGAAAAAAAAGAGAGAGAGGATTATTTAGTTTAACAGAGTTAAAATTGAAAATACCTGGTTCAGTGTTTGGTCTCTTTCATCATTAAAACTTCTTCCACGCTTTCCACCAACCGCATCAAGTTCATCAATGAAAATAATCGATGGTGCATTCTTCCTTGCAACACTGAAAAGATCTCTTATGCGAGCAGCCCCTCTTCCAACAAATAATTCCACAAATTCACTAGCAGAAACTGAAAAAAATGGTACTCCCGCTTCTCCAGCAACAGCACGGGCTAGTAAAGTCTTTCCCGTTCCTGGAGGGCCCACGAGGAGCACACCTCTGGGTAACTTGGCCCCAAGTTTACTGTAGTTAATAGCTCCTTGGAGGCAACATACTATCTATTAAGAGAAAGATGGCAGTAGTGTCATATTCGAATTTTTTTAAAGTTGTATTACAAGTAAACAAGCTAAAACCAATCAATGCATATCCCACACATTTTATATGACATTGTGAAGTTTTCATATCAGATGACACAGTGCACATACATATTTTTGCATCTAAATCGGCACCTTTTCGCTTCTAGGAGCTGCTTTATTTTCAGTTCTAACAAAAACTTGACAAAGATAATATGGACTGAGTACCCCAACTTTAGAACCATGTCAAAAGGAAGATAGTTATGGTTGTTTTCTGCCTGATTCCCGATAACATGCACTCATTCCTTTTTTTTGGGTTATATTGCTTGTACCCTATGCCAAGTAGGCAACTGACTCCCTCTAGGGATGGTTTAACACTAAGTAATCCATACAAAAATGCATTTTACTTCCAAAGTTTTCTCTTAAAATTAACCCCTTGTTCCCAAAAGTTAACATTACATCACGAGAAAGGCTTACAGTCTCAATGCTCTCATTTTTGTTATATAGGCGAGTCAAGTGAGCCAGAATATGAGTATCTATCCTTATACCTATGTCATAATTATAAAACCCGAAATTACTTATCTTTGAGAACCCATTTTGGGCTTTTAAATTTTAAAAAAATAAAAGTCATTGCTATAATTTACTGGGTTAAGACAGTTGCTAGAGAGCTACGAGACATAAGTTGAAAGGACAAAATCTACAGCAAGTACCTTGATGGAAACTAGTTTTTATATTTTTCCATTTAATGAATTACTGATATGGTGCACAGGAATTATGAAACTTTATAATTCATTATTTAATTGTCGGAAGATAACTTACCTCCATCAGCTCCACCTTTGCACCATCAACACCCTCCACATCTTCAAAGCCAACCAATTGGTTGCTAGGTCTTCGTTTCTTGGCTGGACTATTGGCAGCAGAAAGTTGACGATAAAGAATCCACATTAACGGAGTCAAAGGTATCCATAACGTGAGCACCGTGATCAACATACTCCTCAGGGTCACTAGAACTGATTGAGGTGCCGAGCCATATGAAGTCCCCGTTTCTCTCATCAAACTAAGAAGATAACCCTCATCATGATCAATCTTTCTCGTAGAAAACTCCCAATCAGGGGATGAATTTCGAGATTTTTTCAGTTTCACAAACGCATTTTTTCCCTCTACATTATTTCGCGCAACATCCTTGTCGGCATTATTATCCACCACACTCTCACTGTGAGGCAAAGATTTGTCATTCGACAATTTCGTATTATAATATATGGAACGAGTACCCTCCTCAAACAAAACCTTGGCCACACTCCCATTTTGAAGGCTCATAATCAAGTCCGAATATGGAACGACTTTTGGAGTCGGCATTGCGGTAACTTTGAGAAACAAGAAACAAAGACCCAATACAACAGATATCGAAGTAGAAAGCGTCACTCTTTTAAAATTCTTGCGCAGAAACGTTGCAATGCCGTCTAGCAACGATTTAATCGAAGCCCGTTTCAATCGTCTTGACAATAATCGTAACCTAGGGCGCAATCTCAAAGAAAACTTCCTTCGTAGTTCATTTTTTTTCCCTTTAACCAAATGAGTATCGATAGTTATCTTCTCATTGCCCACTAACTTAATCTTATTGCTACAAAACAACCTACTCTGAGATTTATGAGGACAATTAGTCAACAGAAACGGATTATTGAAAGAGCTAAAACAATGTTTGGACAGTGGATAAGAGAAATTTCTCGGTCTCCCAAAAAATTCGGATTTGCCGACACGAATATTCAACTTTTCTTGGGCGATCAAGAATCCATTATTCCAAGCAAGAGGTAAAGACGCCATCGTGTTATGAATAGTAAAAACACGTTTCCATGAACCCAGTTCAAGATTTGTCAAAATTTACTGAAACAATATGAAAAATAAAGTGCTCTATGGTCTGAGAAGTGTAAAATTACCTTCACTGGGCCAAGAAATGATTATTGAATACCTTGATTTTGTGTTCTTGATTTGGAGCTTGAAGAGATGGCTCACTTTATCGACTCTTTTGAAGGGGAAGATAAGAGCAAATATGGGTTCTCAGAAGATTTTTATCTTTGTGTTGGCAGGCCATGGTCAATCGATTTTGGGAATGAATGGGGTGAGAATGAAGTTTCTGTATTTTTGTGGGGTAATTTCGATATTTATTCATAGACTTGGGCAAATTTCATAGTTGGGCTCCAGTATGCATTTAGAGGATATTTGACTAAATTTATTTAAAATACTCTTACAAGTTACATGTTTATAAATTTTATAAGAGGTTTTTCAGCTTGTAAAATGCTAAATTTATTTTATAACTAATTACTTGAAATGTTTTCAATAAAATCATCAAATTTTTAAATGTTAGTGATGATCGTTTAGTAATTTATAAAAAAATTCTAATATTGTTAAATAAGTTAGTGATGGCCTGATGGGCCATGATACATAAAGGTCTACCAAGCCAAGTCCAATAAGCTGATCAGAATAATAGGTTTTGAATAAAATCAAGACCTATTGGGCTAAGTTCACACAGTCAACAGATCAATAACAAAAAGTTGGGCTATTTCTCCAACTAAACCCGTGAAGTCTTTCAAGCATAGTTCAACAAGATGCAAAATATTCAAAAATCATTCCACAATTAGTCTTTATAATGTTGTGATCATTTAGTGAGTGGAAAAATCTTAACTGTTTAGTCTACAAAATGCAAAATATGAAGAGAAATTTAGGGCCGGACTTGATAGGAAACTCAGGAGACTCCAGTCTAGGGCCCTGAAACCCAATTTTTCGGGGCCCTTTTTTTCACTTTCTAGTAAATAATATTTTTTGGCCCAATTTTTTTTTTTTTTTCATTTTCAGCCTACAACACTCAAATTCAAAGAAAATGTCCAAATTCTTCCAAACTCTTCCACAATTTATGTTGACAACATGCAAAGAACCAAATCCTATTCCCTTCAACATTGCGAGTCGTAACTTTCATCTTCCTCACTTGGTCACACTTTAGCCGCAGTCGGCAGTTAAAGGTGGGGGGCGGCTGTTAAAGGGTCCATTTTTAGAATATCGTCTATGGCACAAAATGAGTAATAACCCCTAGTAGAGACGGGTACGATTCAATTCAACATTTTGTTTGTTCGGGTTGATTGTGTCATATCTCTATAATTCGGGATTAGGTTTATCGTTGGATGAACTGCATTACTGATATTGACCCTATAAAAAGATGGTAGATACGGCTAGGCCATGAACATCCAACCATCGTACTGTGAAGCAGAGGTCCGGCTCTGAAGAGAATACCATGCATGATGTCTTCCAAATACTACTCTCTAGCTAATTGATCTTTTGAAAGACCATTCACAGGCTTTGCTAATAATCTAATGAGCCCAACAACATTCTTCTCGATTTTGCACTCCTGCATTGGGCTTTTATTGCACTGGAATAGGAATAAGAGAAAGATAAGTCCCAATTTTATTCAAAATTTGTACAAGTTCCAATACTTGGAATGGCAATATGGTGGGTACTCGAAGATTTATACCCGGCCCTGTCTATCACATGGGCGGGACGAGTCGACTCATCACGGATCAGGGGCGAGGTGGCGTGGTGACTCGAACAGTGTAAAATATAATTTTTATTGTTGTATTATAAAATACACAATATTTTTTTCAACCAATCATGAGTGAGCATAAATGCATAAAGTGCACATCAAAGTGATAGGGATCATGCCAAACCCTTGGCTAAACACACGACTTTAACCATAAGCTATAATTGTTAAAAAAAAAATCAAATAATTACATACCACTAATTATGACAAATGCGACATATAATCAAATCTCCTAATGTCTTGTCATTGGCAAACAAATATATAAGTTGATCTTTATTTTATGAGCATGATATCAAGATCATGGCCCCCACTTAACACAAAACAGTCTTTATTTTAGCTTTAAATAGGATATAGCTTGCAAAGCAACATCAATATTCAAATTAAAAAATTTACAAAAAGGATAATTCTTTTTTAGGTATCGCTTTCTCTCATTTACAAGGCTATCACTCGTGCATACCCTCGATTTACAACCTAACTAGTCTAGAGCTGTCAAATTATACGGGCCAGGCGGGGCCGGTTACCGGCCCATCGGGCCAAGGGGAAATCGGGTCGGGCGGATCGAGCTGAAATTTCTACGGGACCACTATTTTGGAGAGCCCAACCAAACCCATGTATTAAAAATACATTTGATTTGCTTTGGCCCGACCGGGCCGGTGTTTGGGCCTAATAGATCGGGTCAAATAATCCCCAATCTTTCCGGGCTTACAAAATCATAGCTCAATATAACCCTATTATCGGGCCAGACGATCGGGCCGAGCCATTTTTAACAGTTCTAGTTTGGCCAAGGGGCTTCTGGTAGACTGGTACAGATGGGAGATTTCGCATTCGGATAAACCCTTTTGAGATGGAAAAAAAACCGATTAAACAAACCATATTTATGCTAATTATTGTTAATTGCCAAATATATATCAATGAACGGCTTTTTGTTAATTGTTAATTGCCTCAAAAAAAATTATTGTTAATTGTCTTCCGTGGATTAGATCCCTATTTAATAAAGAGCAAGTCTCTTGTGAGACGGTCTCACGGATCTAAATCCGTGAGACGGACCTCCTAAGAGCTCCATCTTGAGAACATGAACCATGAAAATAAATTTAAAAATAATAATGAACCATGAAAAAACAAAAATAAACCCTAAAAACATGAACCATGAAGAATAAACCCGAAAAACAAAAATAAACCCAAAAAATAAAAAATAAACCCAAAAAAAACTAAAAATCCTAAAAACTCAAATCAATTAAAAATAAACCCAAGAAACAAAAAAATAAAATCTGAAAAAAAAAACCTTTAAAACTTTGTGTAAAGGCTCCGTCTCACAGATCTAAATATGTGAGACCGTCTCACGCAAGTTTCTGTCTTTAATAATTAATCCGACAGCTTCTTACATTACATAAAAAAGATTAATGATTGGACTAATCAACTAATCTACATGTTTGGTATTAGATTAAGATAATACCAGTTTAAAGCTAATTATGTTAGAGAAGGTGAATATTGTCTCCTCATTAAGCAAAATGAGGTATAACGGGCCCCATATTATTTTCATGGATACCAGCTCATAATGATTGTTTCGTTGATATGGCATTCTTATCCAACAAATAATTTAATACATCGCTCCTTTATAAAAGCATTTGCGAGAACGGGATGTCTTACATGATACCGTCTCATTAATCGAAAATATGGATTTTTTTAATGGTTTAAATTTGGATTCTGATTGAAATTTTATTTAAATATAAAATACGTCTCATGAATTATATTAATGAAAATGCCTCATGTAAATTTTTGTATTTATGTTGTTATAACCCGCCTTATTTGGATGCATCCGAATTTGACTCAAATTCTTTGCAAATTAAAACCTTTAATTTCATACATTCAATGATAGAATTGGTTTTTGCTTCAAAACGAAAAGTGATAAAATTGATTTTGACAATGAAGTTTAGTGGGTGTTTGCCTAAGCTCATTTTAAAAAATTTAGAAGCTCCTATATTTTATAAAATATTTTATAAGCCGATAAGATGTGTTGGATCTTATTTTAAAAAAAAGTTTTGAAGTGTTTGAATAAAATAAAATTGTAAAGTTTAAACAATATTTGAGAGCTTATAAATTCAGTCAAACACCACCTTAATTTTTAATTTTGTTGCATGGTTTCTATATTAACCCCTTAGCTCATCATTTAGAGGTTGATTGGAAACGGAGCAACGTGAAAAGGATTGCTCACAAGTTACTTGTGAAGTGTGAACCAATAATTGTGCTAAAGCAAGATATGCATGCTATTAAATTCACTCATTTTAACCAAGAATTTCTTTTCCTAATTTTCATTTGACCTAATATACCAAGAATATAAAGTTGAACACGCAAAAGATGCTAGTCCCATTATTTACACCAACATAGAAAAAACGTGAATAAGAATAACATAAGAAATGTAAAATGGTTTGTGTTCAACGAACTTGCAAAGAAAACACCTCCAGGCTCCAACGATGTTGACATGTTCTTCACAATAAGTAGCTATTTTTGTCCCCTGACATAACTCAACTGGTAAAGAATTTGTGTGAAGTGATGTTCGTTTCGCTAGCACCCGCAGTGTGAAGGTTCAAATCCCCCGGGTAACATGTTGGAGGAGGATTTTCTTGTGTGGTGATTCAGTCTAAAGCAGCTCAAGACCCTGACTCGTTGAGAAATAACTCGCTATTCACCCTCCGCGAAGCTCTAGGGGCGAGACAGTAGGAATCCTCAAGGATGAAGTTCATTCTTTAGAATAAATTGCTTTTATCATATGATTTATCAAATCAAAACTTGTTCTTCTTTATTCTTATTCTATATTATATTCTAGGATGGAGCGAAGGGGTTGCAACGGCGGCGACGGGCCCTCACTCCGTATAAATTTTGTATATAAAATTATTATATTTTATAATTCTATCCAATTTAAAAAAAAATATACCTATTTGTCTCCATCCCTAATTATATTCTATTTTTTAAATTCATGAAATAAATATTTGTCCCTGAAAAACTATTTGAAGGGCACTCAATAATCAATATGAAAAGAGAAGTTGGGAATCACATTCCTTTGTGGAAGATTATGAATTACAATTATATTCTATGATGTCAAACTTGCTTTGATTGAAGGGTTAGTTTAGGCAAAAGCAAATATAGGAAAGAGAGTCAAATTTTAGGGGACAATTTTGGGTTTGGTGGGTCATATATAAAGAAGATCAGCCATGCAAATATGAGTGTGGAATTTGGAAAGTTGTGAAAATCCAGCTATTTCTCACTTGTTTTTGTCTTTATTTGTACCTTCTTCTTAAAGGGCTTTTAAAGATTGAGTGGTGGGCCTGTAATCAACCCAACCCAACAAATCCTAACCAAAGTCCTATCATCCACAGGACCACACAGATTTCCAAGGATAGTAAACAACTTCAACTTACGTGTTAAACTTCTTCCCAATTTTTATTTTTGTCTTCTTTTTTGCATTTTCTTTAAGGGGAAAATGCAAAACTACCCCCATTGCTACGGGGTAGCATTGTTGATCTTGTAAAATATAAGTATCATATGTAGAAATTTTAGTTTCATAATTTTCATTTTTTTTTTGCATTTTTGGTTCTGTAAATTTTTTGTTTGTGCAATTTTGGTCTAGACGCGGTGTTTCAATTTTCTGGTCACTTATGTGAAATCAGAACTTCATAAAGAACTAATATATGAAGTAAGTAATTACATAAAATTATTAATATCTGTGTACAAAAATTCAGTGGCGTAGCCACATGAGGACACAATGGATTTCGGAGTTGACCTATTAAATTTGAGTTGAACCGGGCTAAGTAGTTAGCGTTAATTTGGGTTGACTTCTGTTGAAAATTCAACCTTTAAAAAACATTAAGTTAAATTTTAAAAGGCCAAAAGAATTGAAGAGAATGAAAATTAAAAACCGACAAAGAATTACTAACGGCACGACCTTCAGATTTGTCTTTTTTATTTTTTATTTTCTATTTAAAAAATTCGGCTAGATAATCGTCCAATCGAAATAAAAAGAAAATGACCGCACTAGCTAAAGTTGCTGGCTAAGCCTACAAAATATTGAATATTTATATTCATTGGTAACATAGAGATATATAGTAGAATCAAATGTCACGTCTCATACCCTATTCATATCTCTATATGTAGAAGCTCGTGTTATTTGGGTAATTGACCGAGTTCGATCCATGTGAGTGCATGTGTCTCATTCCTTATTTTTTTCCCAAATTTGTACTTTAAAAAATACACATCTCTCTATATTTTTGGTTGAGCATCCTTATCTGCCCACCACATATCTCTACATTTATAGTTGAGCTTCCATCCAAATAAGAAAAAAAGATTAATCCAAATAATATTGATAGTTTATTGAACTATGAGGGGTATAATAGTCATATCACACATAAAATAATTAAAATTATACATTTTTCAAATTTTTTAGTTACTTTATTCAAGTATATAATCTCGTTACATACTCTAACCAAAAGAAGAAAACGAAATTTATAAAAGATAATAATAAGTTTTTTTTTTTTTGAAATAGAAGATAATAATAAGTTTTTTTTTGAAATTTATTTTCGTGATGCGCACTTCACGGCTCACACCCCCACGTTTTCGCAGGGGCAAATTAGTCATAAAAGAAAATCAGCGGCATAATTAAGCGGAGGGCAAGATTGTAATTACAGTGAAACCACGTGTCAAACACATCTTCTACTCGGTTCTATCGTTCCCCCTATTTAAGGGAGCTACAACGTTCTCGCTACCTCCAATTAAGTCGCTCATCCACACATCGAAACCGAGATTTCTCTATATATTCCTCTGCATTCTATCAAATTATTATTCGATAGAGAGCTCTCAAATTTAATCAATCTTAGGGTTTGTGTTTTAGATCGCCTCCAAGACTCGTGGATTGGATCTGTAAGTTTCGGTCTATTTTTCGATATGTGTTCTTCGAATTTGTATGTTTTGATTTGTTGTTTATATGTATAATAGGTTAAAGAGATTGTGTTTTTTATTTGAATTTGTAGGATTTGATTGTTGAAGCTTGCTGAAGAAAGTGAATCTTGATCGGTTGTCGAAATTCGTCGTATACTCATCGTCAATTTATGTAAGTAATTGCGATCTCTTTTTCTTTTCTTTTTTTATGCGCCGGATATGGTAAGGCCTTTTAGTACTGCATACACAAAATACGTATCTTGTCCTGGGGAGGATATCGCGACTAAATTATGTTGTTACGATTTGATAATATATTTGAATTTTTTTTTGAGGAAATAATATATTTGAATTTCTTGGTTATAGATTCAATATATTTTTTTTTTCATTTTTTTTGAATTCAAATTCAAACCATTACATAATGGAGGGGAGGGATAGAGTTGAACCCTTGACCTCACCTATTGGAGGTGAGATCAAGTTGAGGTGGTTCACTCAATCTATAATTTTGTTCTTTCATATTTATCGCTTGAATTTTAATTGGCTGATCTTTCTATGCTTTTTTTTTCCTTTTGCAATTATAGATATTTGGTTTATTTTCTTTGCTATATGTCTTCTTTTAGAAATGTAAAATAGATGAATTTATGTGTAACTGAAAATATTAACCGGAGCTCTCAATGTTGTTTTCGGTCTAATGGAATTTTTGACTTTTTGTACCAACTACCTACCTTGCACTTTACCAGAAATTTTCTTTGTTGATTTGCTTTCTTTTCTAGCTCTATTTACCTAAGACCATATGAATACCATGTGATGTTATTATCGTACACGTAAGCTTGATTTATCGAGACAATAGATTAATCTAATTCATCGGTAGTATGTGATTTTGCATGGTTAAAATACTTTATTGGTAATGTGTTAAGCACGAAGTGCCTTTTACACTTCAGTTGCTAATGGTTAACCGAAACCTGTATTTTTAAAGAAGTGAATCTCAGATAAGAGAGGTTTTAAATTTTTGGCTTGTATGAACCTCATAGAAGAGATAGATATTACCTTTGGGTTGCCTTCTGTTTTAAATGTTTTGATTTCTGTTTATATCCTTTTATGCTATAGCCAATTATTTAGAAAAAACAACTTATAAAAATAGTTGTTTTGTGAATATAGATAGAGGGCAAATTTTATGGTATTAATTACTAATTATTGCTAGTTACATTCTTATTGTTGTTGTAGTATTTGCAGTTTGCTTCTCTCTCTCTCTCTCTCTCTTTCTTGATGCCATCAAAGTTTTTGCTTTATCTCTGTTCCGAGTCTTATTTGATTGTTTTGACCAACAGAGAACTGAATGATCTAATGGAGTCAAAGGGTGGGAAAAAGAAGTCCAGTAGTAGTAAATCATCCCTATTCTACGAAGCTCCCCTTGGATACAGCATTGAAGACGTTCGACCACACGGAGGAATCAAGAAATTCAGATCTGCTGCATACTCCAACGTGAGTATTAATGTTTCTTTGCTCTCTGATTCGAGTCAGTTCATGAATTCTATTTGCTTTAACCATTATGGGAGTTCTAATTACTGCTTTTCTTCTTTTACACAGTGCGCTCGCAAACCATCCTGAGATTCGTCAAGCTTTTCCGTAACCACATCCAGTGGTTCAGAAGAACTTTCTCTCAATCTTTAAACTCTGCTCTCCCCTTTCTTTCTCTTCTTTCCTCATCCTTGTTATTAACGCTTTGAAACAGTATTTCAATCTTTTTAGTCAAAATGTCCACGCCACTCTCAGCAATTGGATTCGAAGGTTTTGAAAAAAGGCTCGAGATTTCATTTTCCGAGCCTGGAGTATTTGCTGATCCTGGAGGATGCGGCCTCCGATCTCTTTCCAAAAGCCAATTGGACGAAATCTTAGACCCAGCACAATGCACCATCGTTTCCTCTTTAAAGAACGATGAAGTTGATTCCTATGTCCTATCAGAGTCTAGCCTCTTTGTGTACCCATACAAGATAATACTGAAAACTTGTGGGACTACAAAACTGCTGCTTTCCATCCCACCCATACTTAAGATGGCTGATACCCTCGGACTTACCGTGAGTTCCGTTAGATACACCCGTGGAACTTTCATTTTTCCAGGTGCCCAGCCGTTCCCCCATCGGAGCTTTTCTGAAGAAGTTGCTGTTCTTGATAACCATTTCACTAAACTTGGTCTGAGCAGCAACGCCTATGTGATGGGTGGTGCTGATGAATACGAGAAGTGGCACGTTTATTCTGCTTGCGCCAAATTGACAAACGATATATCTCCCGCTTATACCTTGGAAATGTGCATGACCAATTTGGACCCCAAGAAGGCCTCTGTATTCTTCAAGAGTCAATCTAGCTCCGCAACTGTCATGACCGAAGTTTCTGGCATCAGGAAAATTCTTCCCGATTCTAAGATATGTGACTTTGATTTCGATCCCTGTGGTTACTCCATGAATTCAATAGAAGGCGGTGCTATTTCTACGATCCATGTCACCCCAGAGGATGGGTTCAGTTATGCAAGCTTCGAAGCGGTGGGCTATGATTTCAAGACGGTTGATTTGAATCTCCTACTGGAGAGGGTGTTGGATTGCTTCCAGCCGGCAAAATTTTCTGTATCTTTGCATGCATCTGTTGGTGGGAAGGAACTAGACTCTGAGTTCACACTGGACATGGAGGGATATAACTGTGGAGAAAGGAGCTGTGAAGTGCTGGGCAACGGAGGCTCGATTATCTATAGCAGTTTTACTAGCGCGAGGGGCTGTGGGTCGCCCAAGTCGATTCTGCAATGCTGTTGGAGTGAGAACGAGGATGAGGAAGTTGAGAAGAAGTGATTTCTTGTTATGTTTGTTTCTTGACATAAGACTCTACTTAGTAGCGTGTTTGTTTTCGTTTTATGATTATTTGCGTCTTTTACTTTGGAGCTGTTGTTTGAGTGTTGGAGGACAATATAAATAATTGCTCATGGCTCTCGATCAGTCATTGAGCAAACTTAGTTATATCTCTGTTATGTGTGTTGTCTTTGGAGTTCAAACTTTGCTTGCTGATTGTTTTGTTTCTTAATCTGGTGCAACGCTTTTATCTGTTTAATTTATTTAGTTTGCTCTAACAATTATCTGTTTAATTTATTATGAACATCAAAATAAATGTCATCAAATCAAATTAGGTATTTCTAACTATATTTATACTAATTAAAAACATCCCACCCATTAAAGGATACAAACTTTGCGAGTTTTGCATAATATCCCCTAGAGTCCACTGCCGGCAGAATATTCCTTCAAAAATTTCCATCTAAATTTTCGCCACATGGCACGTGCTAAAGATTTTATACTGTCATCTAAAACTCTGCATAATTCTACACTTTGCCACTCTACTTTGTATAATTTTTCACTTTGTTATCCTATATTCTAAATAAAAGTAAATTTAACGAATGTCTATTGGAATAAAATGTGTAAGTCATTGAAATTATTTTTTATTTATTTTAATTGAAAATTTTAAAAATTAAATTAAGGATAAAATTTATAATTCAGATTATAAAAATAAATATCTTGATTTTTTTAAAAATACACGTTAATTAAATTATATTTATTGGTCGATGTTTGATACAAGAAAATATACATGCATATACAAATTATTAATTTTTTTTATTCTGATTAGACCTGGCCAAATGGAACCGAAACCTCGGGTTCCAAATCGGAACCGGAACCGTGGTCAACGGTTCCTAAACCGTAACCGTGGTCAACGGTTCCAAAATCGGAACCGTGTAGATCGGTTCCTAGGTCTCAAAAACCGTGGAACCGTGATGGAACCGTTTTTTTTCCAAATTGATCGAGTTCGACCCATGTGAGTGCCCGTGTTCCTAACTTATTTTTTCCAAATTTGTACTTAAAAAAACAACACATATCTCTACATTTATGGTTGAGCATCCTTATCTGCCCACCACATATCTCTACATTTAAAGTTGAGCATCCCTCCAAATAAGAAAAAAAGATTAGGAGATCCAAATAATATTGATATTTTATTGAACCATGAGGGGTATAATAGTCATATTGGTATTGCGGGAGACCGGGGAATAGAGAGAAGGCCGAGAAAGAAAATAAAACACTAATTATAATTATACATTTTTCATTTTTTTTACTTATTTTATTCAAGTATATATTCTGGTTGTATACTCTAACCAAAAGAAGAAAACGGAATTTATAAAAGATAAGGGTTAATTACAAAAAGTACTCTTGATATTTAACCTAATTACAAAAAATCCCAGCTAACTTTCAAAATTACAAAAATACCCCCAAATTTTTATTTTGTCTAATATTTACCCCATTCACATGCAAAAAATATTTCAAAATCCCCCCTCATATTTAATAAAATATTACAGTTTATCCCTTAATTTTAACACTTAATCATGAGTATTTTTTATAATTTTAAAAATTAGCTGAGTTTTTTTGCAATTAGGTCGAACCTCAAGGGTAATTTTTGTAATTATCCCTAAAAGAAAATAATAAGTTAGAGAATCACAATAGGAAAAGAATCCTATTCCCAAGGGTTTATTTTCGTGATGCGCACTTCACGGCTCACACCCCACGTTTTTCGCAGGGGCAAATTAGTCATAAAAGAAAATCAGCGGCATAATTAAGCGGAGGGCAAGATTGTAATTACACGGAAACCACGTGTCAAACACATCTTCTACTCGGTTCTATCGTTCCCTCTATTTAAGGGAGCTACAACGTTCTCGCTACCTCCAATTAATTCGCTCATCCACACATCGAACCGAGATTTCTCTATATATTTCCTCTGCATTCCATCAAATTATTCTTCGATCGAGAGCTCCCAATTTGATCAAATCTTAGGGTTTGTGTTTTATATCGCCTCCAAGACTCGTGGATTGGATCTGTAAGTTTCGGTTTATTTTTCGATATGTGTTCCTCGAATTTGTATGTTTTGATTTGTTGTTTATATGTATGATATGTTGAAGAGATTGTGTTTTTATTTGAATTTGTAGGATTTGATTGTTGAAGCTTGCTGAAGAAAGTGAATCTTGATCGGTTGTCGAAATTCGTCGTATACTCATCGTCAATTTATGTAAGTAATTGCGATCTCTATTTTTTCTCTTTACTTTTTCTGCGCTGGATATGATTAGGCCTTTTGGTACTGCATACACAAAATACGTATCATGTCCCCCGGGGAGGATATCGCGATTAAATTATGTGAAGTTGTGATAATAATGGAATTTTTTGTTTATTCATTCAATCTATAATTTTTTTTTTAAAAAAAAATTCAAATTCAAACCATTACTATGGGATGCAGGGGAGGGATAGGGTTTGAAATCTGGATCTCACCTCTAATAGGTGAGACCAAGTTTAGGTGGTTCATTCAATCTATAATTATATTCTTTCAGATTTCTGGCTTGATTTTTAATTTGTTGTTCTTTCTTTGCAGTACTTTTTCCTTTTGCAATTATATATATGTATATTCTTTGTTATATGTCTTCTTTTAGGAACGTAAAATAAATGAATTTTTGTGACTGAAGATATTAACCGGAGCTCTCAATGTTTTTTTCGGTTTAATGGAATTTTTGTACCCACTACCAACCTTGCACTTTAGCCAGAGATTTTCTTTGTTGATTTGCTTTATTTCTAGCTCTATTTACCTAACAGCATATGAATACCATGTTATGTCATCGTACATGTACACTTGATTTATCGAAACACTAGATTAATCCCATGGTAGTGTGTTTTGCATGGTTAAAATACTCTTTTGGCAGTGTGTTAAGCAGCATGTGTCTTTTATACTTCAGTTGCTTATATGGGGTGGAATTGTGGAACTTTGTTTAATTTTATCATAGTACTTAATCAATATGACTGAAACCTTTATTTTTAAAGAAGTGAACGTCAGATAAGAGAGGTTTTAAATTGTTGGCTTGTATGAACCTCATAGAAGATATGGATAATTGGATATTAACTTTTGGATTGTATTTTGTTTTAAATATTTTGATTTCTGTTTCTATCCTTTTAGGCTATGGCCAATTATTTGGAAAATTGCAAGTTATAAAAATAGTTGTTTTGTGAATATAGGTAGAGGGCAAAGTTTATGTTATTATATTTATTACTATTATTGCTAGTGCCATTCTAATTGTTTTAGTATTTGCTTTTCTATCTCTTGATGCCATCAAAGTCTTTGCTTTATCTGTCTTCTGAGTCTTATTTGATTGTTATGGCCAACAGAGAACTGAATGATCTAATGGAGTCGAAGGGTGGGAAAAAGAAGTCCAGTAGTAGTAAATCATCCCTATTCTACGAAGCTCCCCTTGGATACAGCATTGAAGACGTTCGACCACACGGAGGAATCAAGAAATTCAGATCTGCTGCATACTCCAACGTGAGTTTAATTTTTCTTTGCTATTCGAGTCAGTTCATGATTTCTGCTTGCTTTAACTATTATGGGATTTCTAATTACTGCATTTATTTCTATTATGCTGTGCGCTCGCAAACCATCCTGAGATTCGTCAAGCTTTTTCGTAACCACATCCAGTGGTTCAGAAGAACTTTCTCTCTACCTTTAAACTCTGTTCTTCCCTTTCTTTCTCTTCTTTCCTCATCCTTGTTATTACTGCTTTGAAACAGTATTTCAATCTTTTTAGTCAAAATGTCCACGCCACTCTCAGCAATTGGATTTGAAGGTTATGAAAAAAGGCTCAAGATTTCATTTTCCGAGCCTGGAGTATTTGCTGATCCCGGAGGATGCGGCCTCCGATGTCTTTCCAAAAGCCAATTGGACGAAATTTTAGACCCCGCACAATGCACTATCGTTTCCTCTTTAAAGAACGATGAAGTTGACTCCTATGTCCTATCAGAGTCTAGCCTCTTTGTGTACCCATACAAGATAATACTGAAAACTTGTGGGACTACTAAACTGCTGCTTTCCATCCCACCCATACTTAAGATGGCTGATACCCTCGGACTCACCGTGAGTTCCGTTAGATACACCCGTGGAACTTTCATTTTTCCGGGTGCCCAGCCGTTCCCCCATCGGAGCTTTTCTGAAGAAGTTGCTGTTCTTGATAACCATTTCACTAAACTTGGTCTGAGCAGCAAGGCCTATGTGATGGGTGGTGCTGATGAATACGAGAAATGGCACGTTTACTCTGCTTGCGCCAAACCGACAAACGAGATATGTCCCGTTTATACCTTGGAAATGTGCATGACCAATTTGGACCCCAAGAAGGCCTCTGTATTCTTCAAGAGTCAATCTAGCTCCGCAACTGTCATGACCGAAGTTTCTGGCATCAGGAAAATCCTTCTCGATTCTAAGATATGTGACTTTGATTTCGACCCCTGTGGTTACTCCATGAATTCAATCGAAGGTGGTGCTATTTCTACGATCCATGTCACCCCAGAAGATGGTTTCAGCTATGCAAGTTTCGAAGCGGTGGGCTATGATTTCAAGGCCGTGGATTTGAGTCTCCTACTGGAGAGGGTGTTGGATTGCTTCCACCCGGCAAAATTTTCTGTATCTTTGCATGCATCTGTTGGTGGGAAGGAACTGGATTCTGAGTTCACACTGGACATGGATGGATATAACTGTGGAGAAAGGTGCTGTGAAGTGCTGGGCAACGGAGGTTCGATTATCTATAGCAGTTTTACTAGCGCGAGGGGCTGTGGATCGCCCAAGTCGATTCTGCAATGCTGTTGGAGTGACAACGAGGATGAGGAAGTTGAGAAGAAGTGATTTCTTGTTATGTTTGTTTCTTGATATAAGACTCTACTTAGTAGCGTGTTTGTTTGGTTTTATGATTATTTGCATCTTTTACTTTGGTTTGAGTGTTGATCCATGTATCTCGAGCAGTCTTTGAGCAAACTTAGTTATATATCTGTTATGTGTGTTGTCATTGGATTCAAACTTTTATTGCTAAGTGGAAAATATGATTGAAATCCTCTGTTTCTCAGCCAAAATCAAACATTTCTGTTCTCTATGGAACTATTATAAGTTTACTCTTAACAATTATATGTTTTTTTTTTCCTTAGCCTGGTGCAACGCTTTTATTGTCAATTCTTGCAGTCCCGTAACATACTACCTGTGGCGACTACTATTATTGTAAATCAAGGATATTTACAATTATAAAAATAAATTTTCTTGATTTTTTAAAAATTTCACGTTAATTAAATTTATTTTGGTCGATGTGTAATACAAATAAAATATACATGCATCTACAAATTATATAATTTTTTTATTCTTATATGATAAAATGCAAAATTATACAAAATTTAAATGAAAAATTGCAACGACTTTATCATATTACGAAATATTTTGTTATCGGTGGTCTCAAAGTTAAAGTTTAAAAATCACAAAGTTTGTATGACTCCAAGGTTAAAGTTAAAAACCCGCAAAATTTGTATGATTTCAGGATAAAGTTTAAAACCCACAAAAGTATGTATGATTCAAGAAACATAAGGGATAAATATTTGGGTTAATTACAAAAAAATTGAGAGATTTTCGAATATTATAAAAAACCCTTAAAGTTTGACCTATTTTACATTTTCCTCCATCATATGCAACTCCTCTTAAGTTTATCAAAATATAATAATTACTTCTTTAAATTTAAGACACCATCAAGCCTCAAGGAATTTTTTTCCTTAATCTTCAAAGATCTCCTGATTTTTTTTTAATAATTAGCTCAAACCTTAGGGCCACTTTGCAATTATCCCTAAAAATAATAAAAAGATTGTATTATTTCGCACATTCCCGCTATTCTAAAGCATCTTTTACAAATTACAATGGAACAACTTTGAAGACAACCAACTCAACGGGAAGCCTAGGGGCGTAGCTAGGGGGGTGCCACCCCGACCCCGGCACACCTCAAATTTTTTTTTGTCCCGTTTTTTATGTGGAAAAAAAATAAAAAAAAAATTTATATATTTTTTTTAAAGGGGGAAAAATAATTGAGTTAGGGGGAAATGGGGAAAAAAATATTTGGGCTAGGGTAACCAATGAGTCGAGCTGGCTACGCCCCTGGGGAAGCCTGATGCGGCGGAAACCACGGATAAACGAGCAACGAACAAAAGCAATACGAAACTTCGCGAAGAAACGTAAATTGCAATGGAAAAGAGAATAATCTCAAAATTTAATAATATTCAACCTCCTAAAAATAATAGTAAAACAACTATTTATAAGACCAAACTAAAAGTCCTAACTTAATTAGAAAACATTAAAAGATAAGCCAGAATCATTAAAAGATAAACCAGAATAAAAGACTCCTAAACATAAATCACTTCCTAAAATATAAGATAATCTAAAATCCAAAAAGATATACCATATCTCCATCATTCTCTCTGGGGTCGAAACAATTCGTCCTCGAATCGGAAGGGAGATCAAAGAATTGTCAAACCATGGAGGGGCACGAGGAGGACGAGGCGAGAAAATAAGATACAACTTATATTTGGAATTTTGGCATGTTGAACAACTAGAGCAATTTATCTCGGAATCATGATTGCTATGAAGTAAACAAGTAATTGGGTGTTGCTGTTGCAACATTAGTTCTTTGTCTAGATAGTGGAAAAGATCATTGAGAACAAAGTATCCTTTTTCTCGAGGAGTAAGAAAACAACTTTTTACGAATATCTTCAACCCATTTAAATCATTTATATGCACCAAATCCGAAACCATTACCAGAACTCCACCATTCCAAGATTTAGAAAAACGTGCGGTCGTACATTCTGTTCTCATATAATTGAGAACATGTGGCAGGATCTGTAGTGCATGATAGTACTGCCCCACTACGTATGTTCCCACCTCAATTTTTTTGTCGAAAATTAAGATCTGTCATAACCACATTCATCTGTGTCAAACTTCGGTGATTTTGCATAGTCAATTAGTGAAATTGTATCGTCGCCTTCCTTGTCAAATATAGGTGGCCCATAATAACCATCAATCTCCTCGTCAAACTTTGAAGGTTCTTCGTAGCCAACCATCGAAATTATATCGTCACCTTGATCAAAGATAAGGTGGCCCATTATAACCACCAATCTCTCGTCAAAGTTTGGAGGCTCATCGTAGCCAACCTCCATAATAGTGTTGTCGATTTCTTCATCAAAAATTGGTGGTCCATCATATCCACCATCATCCTCGTTTGATGAAACATATGAGGACAGATAAAAATCAATACCACATACACCGCAATAGTTTCGACTATTGCCTCCGCATTTTACCTCGCACGCTCGATCTCGTCGGCCATGAGGTTGGCGGTGACGACGTCGAAAAATTCCTGGCTGGCTTTGGATGCGGAACGTGATTATCCGTTGTGTGTGTCAACAAGTCGATCCGTTGACGGATGCGTGCGATGTTGTTCATGCGTTGTGGATCTGTGCCGGACAACATGGTTCGGAGCGTCGTCTCTCGAATACCAACCTGATGCAGACGGAAAGGCAAGAACAACAAAGAACACAAATACTACCGTTGATTCGCAAGAATACCGGAAGTATTGAATAAAGCAATATAATTCTCAAAAGAACATGTATTGCAAAGAGAATAATCTCAAATATTAATAATATTCAACCTCCTAAAAATAATAGTAAAACAACTATTTATAAGACCAAACTAAAAGTCCTAACTTAATTAGAAAATATTAAAAAATAAGCCAGAATCATTAAAAGATAAACCAGAATAAAAGACTCCTAAACATAAATCACTTCCTAAAATATAAGATAATCTAAAATCCAAAAAGATATATCATATCTCCATGAAAGCCTCTACTGAAAGCCTCTCTCTTTCGTCATTTTCCCAGTTTCCACCCTCTGCTTTCCGCTGTTTCAGTCAATTTATCAAACACAGCGAAGATGTACAACTAAAATCTGCGGATTTCAGTTGACAGCAGGTATATTACTGGTACGTTTTTCTCTCCATTAATTTCGCGAATTTTCTCACGGAAAAACGTTCTGCTCGTCCCAAATAACCGTTATTCTTGATGGGAAGCTTAAATTTTGCAAGCACTGAACGCCAGCTAGTTAAAACTGTATGTGCTATAGTAATAAAGGGATATTGGGACAAAATTTTGAAACCGAGAATCGGTTCTTTCGTGACATCATCTGTTATGAACCAGTCATTATTGGATCTCTCTCCATATGGTTTTTCAATTTCATGGTCATTCTTCAAATGGGTCGAGACAATTCCACAGTACAAACATTCTTTGCAATCTTCCTGGACAATGATTTGCATTCTCACAAAACAAAGACATTTCAGAACTGCTCAAAACCTGCTCGAGAAGGTTGCCCGGAAAGATTTTTTATCGTCTCCTACTGTTTTGAATGCTCTTGTGAATAGTTATGGTGACCTGGATGTGAATTCACATGTTTTGAGTTGGTTGGTGATATTTTATGCTAATTCAAAGATGAACCCGGATGCACTCCAAGTGTTCGATCATATGCGTGTGTGTGGATATAAGCCCCATTTGCATGCTTGTACTGTGCTTTTGAATTCATTGGTGAAAGAGAGGTTGACTGATACTGTTTGGAAAACTTATAAGAAGATGATGAAAGTTGGGGTTATTCCTAATATACATGTTTATAATGTCTTGATTCATGCTTGTTGTAAGTCGGGGGATGTAGAGAAGGCAGATGAGTTATTGAGTGAAATGGAATCGAAAAACATATTTCCCGATCTTTTCACGTATAATACCTTGATTTCTTTGTATTGCAAAAAGGGTATGCATTACGAGGCTTTATGCGTTCAAGATAGGATGGAAAACGGAGGAGTATGTCCTGATATCGTAACTTATAATTCGCTTATTTATAGTTTTTGTAGAGAAGGCCGAATGAGAGAGGCTTTGAGGCTTTTTAAGGAAATTAAGGGTGTTTCTCCTAATCGTGTTACTTATACTACCTTGATTGATGGGTATTGTAGAGTTGGTGATATTGACGAAGCCTTACAAATGCGCGATATAATGGAGGCTAAGGAGTTGTATCCCGGTGTAGTAACTTATAACGCGATTCTACGGAAATTATGTGAAGAGGGTCGGATACAGGATGCAAATAAACTATTAAATGAAATGAACGAGAGAAAAATAGAACCCGATAATGTCACGTGTAACACGTTGATTAATGCCTATTGCAAGATAGGAGATATGAGGTCTGCGTTGAAACTTAGAAGTAAGATGTTGGAGGCCGGGCTAAGGCCCGATCAGTTTACCTACAAGGCATTGATTCATGGATTTTGCAAGGCGCACGAGGTAAACAGCGCTAAAGAGATATTATTTGATATGATTCGTTCTGGATTTTCTCCGAGTCATTGCACGTACGCCTGGCTTGTGGATTTCTACTGCAACCGAAATGATGATGAAGGTATCTTGGCGTTGCCAGGTGAGTTAGCACAACGTGGTCTCTGTGTTGACATCACTGTGTATCGGGCAATAATAAGAAGGTTGTGTAAGAAAGAAAGAATTGATTGTGCACAAAGAGTATTCAGACATATGCAAACGGCGGGCATATTAGGAGATACCGTTATCTATAGTAATCTGGCTTATCGTGCTTTAGAGCCGGTGATGTCGTTTCTGCTTTGGCATTTTTAGATGAGATGTATAAACGGAGACTGACGGTGACTCTTAAAATCTTTAGAAGTATCAGTGCTTCATTTGCAAATGATGGCAACCAATTAGATATGTTTTGGGACACTCTGGTTAAGAGAGGCTTGATTTCCAAAAGTATTTACAAACAAATCGAGCAACCGAAGTTATAATTTTGGCGTAATATCAACAAACTGGAGGCTGAAGCTCATCACGAAAAATGAAAAGAATCTGTCCGAATGTGTTCGGAGAACCATTATACGTGCGATTTTGTAGTCACTGGAGGTGAATTCTGGAAGCCAACTACTTCAATGTACAATATGTTTGTGAGTACTTCCTTTTTCTAAAACAAAAAAATGTTGGAAAAATATGCTTTTTTCCCTTTCAATCTTTCCTAGTAAATTGTTATTTGATAGGGATAATTACAAAAATACCCTTGAGGTTTGACCTAATTACAAAAAAAACTAGCTAACTTTCAAAATTACAAAAAGTACCCCTGAGGTTTGATTCAGTGTTAAAATTAAGGGGTAAAATGTAATATTTTTGTAAATATGATGGGTGATTTTTAAATGTTTTTTCTTATCAAGTGGGTAAATGTTAGGCAAAATAAAACTTTAGGGGTATATTTTGTAATTTGAAAGTTGGATGGTTTTTTTTGTAATAAGATCAAACCTCAAGGGTACACATTTTGTAATTAACCCTATTTGGTATGAATCCTGAATGTCATTTATGTTGCTGCAGGTGGTCACCCTTCATATTTTGAAAGTCTACCAAGTGGCCCTAGCAAAAACACATTAAGGGATAATTACAAAAACTACCCCTGAGGTTTGGATTAATTACAAAAGAAAAAAAAAACCAAAGATGTTTGAAAATTACAAAAATTCGTTGGGGCTTGATTCTGTTAAATATAAGGGGATAATTGTAATATGTTTACAAAATGTAAGGGGGTGTTTGAAATGTTTTTGCTTATAAAGTGGTAAAATGTAATACATAATTAAATATATAGGTTTTTTTTTTTTTTTTGTAATTGTTAAAAACCTATGCTTTTTGTTTGTAATTAACCCAAACCTTAGGGGTCGTTTTTGTAATTAATCCTTGTTTTGTGGAAATGTGAGGTTCTACTGCTGTCAAGAAAGTTTGACCATTCTTTCCTGTTGTTCATCTATTGTGTGCATAAACATAGTCCAAGCACTAGGTTTGTTAGTTTCCAGTTGTGGGCCTATGGCCTTCATTAATTCATAGGAAAATGTTACACTGTAAGTTTTAATTTTTGTGAGGTGTCTAGATTTGTTATAATATTCTGTAAGATGAACCTGCATTGCGTTGCACAAGTTTTATGAACCATGTTTTGGTAATTATCTGATATCTCTATTTAGCTTCAAACTTCCTTTCGCAAACTCCATAAATCAACTTTCTTATCAATTGTCATTTGTAAACCTTCCTCCAACTCCACTACCCCCAACTGAAAATAATAAGGGGGTTTTGCCATCTAAAGTATGACGATTTTTGAATTTGAGAGCTACACTATTTTTTGTTATACTTTGTCAGATGAACTTTACATGCTTTGCACTTTGCCATCTAGAGCATCTTGATAGTGTATTTTTGTTGTGATTTTGTCACATGAATGACACTTTTTTGTTTATGCACTTTTTGATTAGTTTCATGTTATTTTATGTGGGCAAAATAGTCATTTAACTTTTTCAGCATTAGGCTTGATAGTTGAGATTGAGTCAGTGTTCTAAAAAATACTAGGTGTTAGTCGTGCTGCAGGTTGGGGCCTAGCGCCTAGGCGGAGCCTGGGTGAGGTCAGGCGGGCCCTGTGCGTAGTTAAGTGGGCCCAATCGGAAGAAAAATATAGGCGGATAAGGAGAACCTAGCGCCCAGGCGGGGACTAATCGGGCTAGGTGGAAATTTTTAGAATAGTGGATTGAACACATCAAACAACCTGAAATTAACTAAAAAGTGCACAAATAAAAGGCATGCCATGCACATGGCATAATCTCTTCGGAAAATTCAACAATCTGGGTGCTCCATATGACAAAGTGCGAAACTATTGTAGCTCAAATGACAAAGTAAACTAAAAAAACTATAAAAAAAAAAATGCTCCCAAAGCATAAAACATGATAGTTTGGATGACAAAGTGTTTTTTCCGAAAAGGTAAAATATAAAAAAAATAATTAATTAATAAAAAAATAAAGAAGAAAAAAACCCTCCACTCTCCCAAGAAGAATGGTTTTATTTTGGTTTTACATAATTGAAGCTAGGGCTGCAAATGAACCAAGCCGCTCGCGAGCTATTCAGTCTTGGTTCGGAAAAATATTCGTTTGAGATTGTTCGTCGGGCTTAACGAGCCAAACTCGATCCTAAAATTCGAGCTCAAACTTTTAAAAGCAGAACGCGAGCTTATAGATATTCGGCTCGAAAGTTCGCGAACATGTTAATTCTGAGGCTCACAAGCCTATATTTGAACTCGGCTCGCGAACATGTTCGTTTATAGGCTCGCGAACTTGAAATCGAACTTGAACTTGAACTCGATCTTTAACGAACTCAAGTTTGCTTTCACGAGCTATTCGATCATATAACGAGTCTTTTACGAGTCGAGCTCGAGCTAAGCTCGTTGAAGCTTAAACGAGCCTTTTTACGAGCCGAGCTCAAGCTAAACTCATTGAATATATTAAACGAGTTTTTTTATGAGCATAGCTCGAACTGTTTGCGCAACTAATAATTTTCAAGTGAGACAAGCTCGAACTTAATTATGAAAGCTCGAATCAAACTCGAACCGATTTAAAAACTAAACGAACCAAATTCGAACATGTTCATGTTCGGCTCGATTCCGCTCGTTTGAAGCCATATTTGAAGCTACCTGGAACAAGGACACTACATAAAGTAAATAAGCAAAAAGCCAATACCGACATCAAAATTCCCAAAAAAAAAAAAAATCGAAACATTATATCTAATCAAACCATTGGTGGATGTGCATGGTACACGCAATACCCATCCAATTTTCCTGGATCAAACAACAGATATTTTCCACATCTTTCTACTCTATACTCTATACCACCTTTTGAATAGCTCTCTTTCCTTTTGAATAGCCAATCCAGTTTGATCAATTTACTTCTGTCCATGCAACATGACACGAGGGACTAGAATAGTAATAAAATATCCTAGTTAAAAAGTGACACGTGTCGAAACTTGATTAGTCTTAAATGCTATAAATACCAGTGCCATCATGTCTTACGATCTCATCAGCAATAGCATTACTAAGTTTTTGATACACATTAATTATACAGTTTTCTCTGTGTTTAGTTTTTCATATATTACCACATTTTAAGCATAATATGGACACCAACAAAATTAGCTACAACGCTGGCCAGGCCAAGGGCCAAACTGAGGTTAGCTTCACTTTTCCATCCACACACACTCACAATAGCAGAGCCAGCACACGACAGTGGAGTGAGCCGTGTGGAAAACAAAAAAAAAAATCATAGAAGTTCTAATTTTTTATTTTGTATTTTATTTTTACTCTATGTGGGTCGGTGCCTAGTATACATGGCCGCTCCTTAAGTTAGACTAAGGAGTTGGTCGACTTGGGCTCGAAAAAGTTACGAAATTTATGACCCAAAATTTTCGTATACCTTTTACTTATAATACATATATAAATTTTGTGTCAAGAGTAAATCCAATGTGGTGGTTGAATGCTTGCCACCAGTTTTTTTTTTTTTGCTTTATTTTGTAGATAAATAAATAAAAAATTCTCAAATGCAATCTCGTGGTTGAGCTCTCCCACCAAGAATAAAGGGTCTAGATCGATTCTCTTTGCAGTCAGTCTTACTAACAAAATTATAACACTTAATTTTTTAAGGCTCTAAATTTTTAAGGCAATAAACCGTTACAAAGATGCTAGAATCACAATTCGCAGAAATTGGGACCCATTTTTAAATTAAGTTCGACTCGTACCAAAAAACTGATAGGAATCGGCCCGGCCAGTATGGCCCCGGTCTCACACGCAAACACACACTTGGAACACACACAAGAAAAAAATTAAATGATCCACATTTATGAAATTAATTTTCATTTGAGTGCAGGAAAAAGGTAACCAGATGATGGACAAAGCTGGCAATGTTGCACAATCTGCCAAAAACTCAATGGCACAGGTATGTAGCCGAATTTTTATGTTGCGATTTTTGTTCATATTAAGATTAATTAGCGTTTCTTTGTTTGTTCAGCATATTTAACGGGCTCAAATATTTATTCATTCAAGAATATGTCTTTTATAAGACGGTAACAAAATTTTAGGGTAAAAAGTAATACATTTAGTGTAAATAAAGTAATACATTTAGTGTAAAAAATAATATTGTCTGAATACACTTAATTTTAGTGTAATCAGATAAGTTATCACTTTTGACACCAAAAGCGTGTGACGGTCTTACATAAATTTTTGCCTTTCATTCAGTAAAGTCAGTTTATTATTCTTCAAACACGAATGCTAGTTAAAAAAGTAAAAAAAAAAATTAAATTTGCCATGTTTTTTTATATACTTTGGAGTTTTTAAGGTTTTCGATTATTTTATCGTTGTATGTAGGCTGGAGCTCAGGTGCAGGCATCGGCACAAGGTGCAGTTGATGCTGTGAAGAATGCAACTGGCATGAACAAATGAGATCGATCGAGTCATGATTTGTCGTTGCTGTCTTTTGCTTTGATATTTATTTTATGTTCAGTTTGAAATTTAGCCTATTTATTGTTCAGATTTCAATTTGGGCAATCTATGATTGTCTTTCGTACGGGGATTGAGTGTATGTTTTTTTCTTTTCCGCAAGGGAAAGAAGAGTCTTGTCATGAAAAAGTTCTCTTTTGAATGATGATTAAATAAATTTCATTCTCTCCCAGATTTATGATCCCGTTTTCATCTCTTTTGCACTTTTTTTTTTTGCTACATTAATTTACTCAAAACGAAATTCATATAAAGCACTAACATGATTCAAAGCAACGGAAATTTCCAGCTCGTTTACATTTATGACTAAAATTAGTGTTCACGGTCTTACCCTAGAACTCATGTATTATTGGATCCAAATCCTATATATATATATATATATATATACATATATATATATATGTGTGTGTGTGTGTAAAATTAACAAGAAAAAGCAAAAGATAAAACGTAAATAAAGAAATAAAATTAATTGAACATTGATGTGATTCCGAAAAGGTCTAAGAAATGTTGGATTACGCCATCAAACGATCCGTATATGTGCTACAATCAATCAATATATATAAATTGAGTGTGAGTATTAATTAGCATTGAAAAACTAGTTTAGAAAGTTTTTGTCATACATATTGTGTATCTATTCCTCGTATACGGTAATACATATTGAACTGACTATAGAATCTTGTGACTCGAGTTTTGTCTAAAAATTAACAAATTGCTCCATTAAAGTTCCATACCTAATGCCAATAGATGTTCATTGTTCGACATAACGACTATAAATTTTCATTTGTTAGAAGTTCTAAACTATTACTCCCTCATCTCTACTGCATCGCTACTAGGAATGACAATAGGGTGATCGGGAGAGGTGGGTATTTGAAGGCCCATTATACATATCTTATCCTTCCCATCAGGGGCGGAGGTACGTGTGTTGGAAGGGGGGCCCTGGCCCCCCCCAACTTTTTTTTTTTAATATTTTTATATGTAAAATTATTTTTTTGAAGTGCTTGGCCCCCCCTCCCAATGCCTAAATTAATTCTCACGGCCAACAACAACTTCTTTGACCAAAATTAGTGGGATTTTAGCACAAAGCCACAACACTTATTATAATAAGAAAAAAGTAACCAACATTATATAAATATACAGATCCTGACACTTGTATGTATGTTATATATATATATGTATATCAACTTTTAACTTTTCTTTTTCTCTTCTTTCCAAAAAAAAACTTTTATTTTTCTCCTATAAAAACTCTCTCCAAACGGCCACCAGACCCACGTAGAGAGAAATGAAAAAAAAAGGGAGATTTGGTAGCAACCAGGAACGACTCTGGTTCGTCCCTCTGGTTGGCCCCCCCAATACCATATCCTGGCTCCGCCCCTACTTCCCATGGAGATATCACGAAGACTCATCACAAGTCACGAGGCAGAATATGTCCGGCCCTTGTAGAATAAAAAAAATATTATTATCTACTATCTACTATCTACTACTATCTTAAATTCCTGAATGTTTCTGTAAAAATATAGTGTGACTGAAATGCCCTCCCTTACAAATATTAAGTTAAATAATTTATTTAATTTAACATGTTAATGCAATTTAATTTGAAAGGAAACGGTTGGAAACGAAGGATTTTATTTCTTCACAAGACACACCTTCCATCTTCTCTCTTCCACCACAAATCTCCAAATCACAAAATTTTGTTTAAGACCCGGCGACAGGGAGGAAAATCTCCAATGCAGAAAAATCTGAACCGACAACATTCATGGAAATCTGGAGATTTGATCCTTCTATCTTTGTTCACCTGTACTTTATTTGGTGCCACGTATTTATCGTAAATCATCTCATCTTCATCGATGTTTATAATTGATAGTTTTGTGAATTTTTTTCTTTAATCACTTTATTATACTCTATTTGTATCAAATTTTTTGATCTCTGATAATTACAAATTGAAAGTAATTTAATATATTTTCAATCTACTACCATTAAACTTCAAGCAAAATAGGAAGAATAAGATGGGGTTCTGATTCAAATTTAAAACAAAGATAAAATTACGTTTTAGCAAATTTAAGAAGGATTGTGGTCACCAACTTACGTGGGGATTGGAAATTGGCAAGTTGCCAGTGATACTTGATGTAATTATTGTGTGGTTTGCTACACATTTGGTAATTAAATATTGGGTCAATTATGGGACAAGAATATTGGTAGAGAGGATAGGTATTATCTTAAACCCAAAAGCCCATGAACTCTGGTCGACTTGAAGTATTGGTCTCATATGCTGGCCATTATTATGGTTATGTTGTTCCTCAGACAAGCCCACACCAATGTCTGGGTTTTTTGGTTTTCCTTTGATTTTTGATGTGTAGGGTGCATTTGAAGGTTGATAAAAATGGTTCCCGAGTATGTCAATATATTCTGATCTTTGCTCCTTTTTTATTTGTTGTTGATTGATTTTAAGTTTAATGGAAAAGGAATCCAACTATGCACAGTTGATAATCTTGAAAAGTTGGGGATCAGCCGGTATTTTACGAAGGAAATTCAGTCCGTGTTGGATGAAACGTACAGGTAATCTCTAGCATATACCATGTTTATAAATTCTTGCTTGTTATCCAAGGTAACTGAGATAGAAATGATTGGGTGATTACGATTGTCTGAGATCAAATGTGCACGTTTTACACAAATATTTCTCTTGACATTAGCCCACAAGAGATGATGGTTGCAGGGCGATGAAGAGATATTCATGGATGCTTCAACTTGTGCTTTAGCATTCCGAATATTATGAATGAAGGGATACCTTGTGACTTAAAGTTAACCTTAGAAGCACAGTTCCATTTTTCCCATTTCCTACTTTAAGAGGAAGATGGTACTTAACTTGGAATATGTATAAGTATTTGGTTTGTCATGCAGATCGGTTAACAGAAATTCTGAAAGAATGCCTTTCAAGTTCCTTTGGTGCAAATATAAGAGACATACACATAACTCTTGAGTTATATAGGGCATCAGAAATCATACTCTACACATGAAAGAGATCTGGAAAAACAAAACTTGAGGCTTAAACATTTGTTTGAGCAGGAACTATCAAGTGGTTTAACTTATTCAAGTCAACTTGGCAGAAATATTGACCAAGAGTTGATTTAACACTACATATGTCAGAAAATCTAATTTCACGAAATTCATATTCCCATATTATGTTTAGTTGATTACTACTATGCATTTGGAGAAAGTGTGGAAAATACTTCATTATTTAACACAACAAATTTTTAGTATGATTTATTTATATCCCTCCATGACAAAACAATTTTACAGAACTAACTGTCTTTAGAGTTTTTGTTAATTTGAGAATTAAGATTGCTTTGGGAGGTGGAGAAATGCTTTTGAGGTTTTGTGAGGTTGATCATGAATTTCTATTTTGCATTTCAAAAAAAAATTATATTATATAATCATATTAACATTTTTAGTACCCGTTATATCACATTGAAATAAAAAAATAAATTTGTCAAGATATATACCACTATTTATGTATCTGCAAACATCCTTGCATGATACAGATGTAAAAACATGATTTACCTGTGACTAAAAGGTGTCATTTATAAAGTATTAACTGAAAAGAGCTTAGAGTGTTCCTTACTTGGTCACGGAATTATCAACCACATGATTTTATTTGTAATATTCTCTTTTGTCAAAACATTAAACTTGAGTCGGTTTTTTCTCTCTAATCGTCCTCCCTTAGTAGGTGGTGGGCACAACTTCAAGTAGCAGGCGAGGTGGCAAGTGAGAAGTGGGATTAAAGTAGACGATCGACTATTTTTGAGTGGTAGTCTGGCCGAGTTTTTTTTGGAGGTCAATGAATTTGCAAATGTCTGTTTTTCTTTATTTGATTATTAATCATTCGGAAAGTCGTAGAATCGTACAATGTTTGTTTTCTGCTTTATGACTTTTTTTGTTGTCCATTTATACTTTATTTCGGTTTTAGAATACCTTGTAAGGGATTCTTGGATGGATAGTATTTTTAATGGCTCTATGCGTGTTGAGTGTGTCTTTACTAGGGTAAAGGCAGAAAAGAGGATGATGATTCAGTGCTTATAATAATAATTTATTAAACAAAATAAAATAAATAGTTCAAATTCTTTATTCTATTTGATTATTACTTGTACAGTTCTTGCACCACATGAGAAAGCATGTAGATGTAATGATCTTATAACTGAATTCTTTGTCATTTATTATCGGCAAATTTAAGGTTTGGTAAAATTGTCATATGTGCACATTCTGAAATTAGATCTTGGAGTAATTTGTATAAATGGTTTTAAGTTAGAGGTTTTTGGTGTAAGCAGGCCATATATAAAGTTTCAGTGATATCCATAGATCCATCTTTCGATGGCTTATAAAACATCTCATGGCTTAAACAGGTTTTAGCTCTCCTTTAAAACTTAATTATTGCGTTGATGTTATTTGGGATTTTGTTGTTGGATGTGGATGGTACTGGAGTAGATCTTAAAAGATGTGCATAGTCTTAAAGAAGTTAGTTTCATAAGATCAATGCAGGATGCATTTTATATCAATATTTTTTTGTTATCTACATTGGATTTAATGCCCATGACATAGAATTGGGTTTTCGTCGAATCGAAACAAAAACGCCAAATGCGCAAGTATTGGTTTGAGTTTAGTGCTTTTAGTTCGTGTTGCTACCTCGGGGATCTAGGTAAGGATTTCTGAAATTTGACAACAAAAAGTATTTCTACTGGTTCTGTGTTTAATATTTGGATTCTTACGGGGATGTCAAAAGAAAGGGATTTTATTTTACTGAATTTTCTCCTCTGACATTTATATTTCTCTGTCTCTACTAAATAGAATAATTTTCAGCTATTACTTAGAGTGCCCACAATAGAGTTTTTGGCATGCCTTTTAGTAAGATTGATTGTGCCATCTTATTTTAGCATTTTAATGCTCAAAGTGCTATCTTTTGTTGCTCAACGAACCCTGAAACGAAAATTGTAAAGTATAACACATTAGCAAATAACAAATATTTACAAGTGATATTATGCAAAGTTATGATTAATGAATCAATTAAGTGCCATCATTTGCAATTTTTGTAAGCAAATGGTTCATCCCTCCGTAATGAATAAGTTATTCTTAATCAAATTGTTAAAATTATATGGTCCACGTGCAACGCACGTGCACTTTACTAGTATTATAAAATACACTATAATTCGAATAAATCCGAAACAAAAAGAAGAAATTATTATAAACTTGTAATATATTAATAAGCCTATTTATAAGTTTTTTCTTAACACTATTTTATTTAATACATATTATTTATAAAAATTGTGATCATCAGTGTGGATATAACATTTTGTATACACAAGAATTACATTAACTTAATTATATGTTATATATGTAAATATATGTTAAATATATTAAAAAATAAAAATGTTATGTAGGACAGGTATGCACATTGTTAACATATGCAAATAAAGTCCCACATTGGCTATGAAAGATCATGTGTTTATGTGATGGACAATATCTACATTAGTAATGATATGAGCCTTTTGATGTAAGCCCACAAACAAAATCATGAGGGCTTTTGGCCCAAAATAGATACCAAGCAAAGATGGTGGGCCTCAAGTAAACTATGGAATATCCAATGGGCTCGATCTATTGGATAGACGGACGGCTTCATGAATGAAGCGGGCTCTTGAGATAGGTAGGTGGTCATCATGTGTACGCGTAGTCTAACTTGGAATAGTAGACTTCAGAAAAGAGAAACTAAACGAAAATTCCAAAATATTCAAAAATTGGATCATCGAAAGCTTCTTAAAAAATTATTATATGTGAAACTCTAAAACTTTATTATTATTAATTGCCACCCAATAGTCGATTTCGTAGGTTCTCCTCTCTATGAAGGAGTTTTCGTCACCTACTAGGGTTTTGTGGTTAGGGTTGTCCTTCTCCATCCTCTTCTCCGTTAGAGTCTGTCTCTCCATCTTTGTCCGTCGGGTCAGGCTCATCTCCTAGCGTCCTTCACCCTTCTCCCACGTTTCCCTTTTGATTTTTCGTTAGGTGTTTAGGTTCTTTTTTGCAGCTCTCTTTCGCCTTCTTGTTAAATGCAGTAGGGTTTCAGTTTTCTTCCTTTCACTGTCTTTTCTTACTTTCGTTGGGTTTTTCTTCTGTGCTAGTCTGTTTTTTATTTTCTTTGGAACGTCTGAGTTGCTTTTTCATGATTTTTGTCTAGGGTTTGGTGTTTTGATTGCAGGTTATATTGCCAATTTGACTCGATCTAGGTTTCGGTAATGGAGGAGCTTACCGAGATCGAAGAACATATTGTTGATCTTGATGTTGGTCAGAAGTCGGAAGGGATAACACAGAAAGAATCTTTTTTTTGCCTGGTTGGTAAACTATATTCAGATAAATCGTGGAAGCCGTTCTATCTCATCGAGGTCATGAAAAAAGCGTGGAAGTCAAGGAAGTTCGTCATAGCCAGAGAATGGGGGGCCAATCTGATTTTGTTTCGGTTCGAAAATAACACGGATAGGGAGTGGGTTTTAGCAAATCAACCATGGCACTTTGATGGGGGACTCCTTGCTATCTGTAAGTTGGAGGATAACGAACAACCCTCGATGGCGAAGGTCACAAAAGCGGCGTTTTGGGTTCGGGCTTACGACGTGCCGGTGGCGTGTATGAACTCCACGTCCGCTCACTTGCTAACAAAGCAAATAGGTGAGCCGGAAGTAATCGATTTATCCACTGACGAATTGTTTGGAAAATTCCTCCGGTTCAAGATTCTCATCGATATCACTATCCCGTTAACGAGGGTTCTCACAGTCCGCATCCAAGGTACAAAGTTACAACTGCCACTCAAATACGAATCACTTCTGACATATTATTTTTGTTGCGGACTAATTGGTCATTTTTTCCGTAATTGCGAACAATATGATCGGAACGAATGTGTTGATACAACAAATATGAAGTATGGACCGTGGTTGAAAGCCTCACCCTTAAAGCGATCTGCACCTACTAGAGATAACCTAAATAGCCATCCAACTAATACCGCCCGAAACCTATTCAGCACCCCCTCGCAAGCCGAATCCTCATCCGCTCCCCGAATCCCGACTAATAAAACAATCCTAACCCTTCCCTCTACGAGCCTGGTCCCTCACAAAAATACCCCTCTTGACAAACCAGTGGAGCAATCAGGTGAAAATGAGCATGCAAATGGTATCTCCAAACTCTTTGCATAGTTCCTCCAATCATTAACCCTTGTTCCTCATCAAAGAAAAAAACGAAAACCCACTTCCTAATTCCAAAAGCCTTGATTCTGAATATAAAGTAAACCCACCCCCAACCCTCCTGGCCCCACCAACAACCAACAACAATTCACACAAACCAAATACCACACAACCACACTTAATTTGCCTATTATTAAACACACCCCAAACAGTCCCACCCCATCTGCACCACCTAGCCTACATTCACAAGACAATACCCTTAACAAAAAAGACGCACAAACAACCTCTGAACCATCCTGCCCACGAACCAAACCGAAAGCAAAAATTTTTTGGACTAGACTTAAACAACGCACCCCTACTAAAAAACCCTCTTCGGTCCCTACTTGAAAAAACGGGTATTAAATTGAAAGAGGCACGGACGGTGATAGAAAAAGCGAAGGAATTTGGTCTATTTGGCGTCCCAAGTAAATTTGTCTTATAGGCGGAGGCTGCTACAGAGCAGCCTCGCCGACACCAATGAGTTGTTTAAGTTGGAACTGTCGGGGGCTTGGGAACCCACTGACAGTTCAAGTGCTTCAACGTTATATCTGTGAAAAAGATCCCAGTTTTGTTTTCTTAATGGAAACTAAACTTAGTCGTTCAGATATTGAAACAGTAGCAGAAAAATTGGGTTTTGAAAATTATCACGTGGTGGATTGTGATAGGTCGTTAGGTGGTCGGAAGGGAGGGATTTGTCTTTTCTGGCAAAGTTCGATGGATTTCGTGGTGTTGTCAGATTCGTTACGTCACATTGATGGTATGGTTAATGATGGAAACGATAGGTGGAGGTTAACCGGAATATATGGATGGCCGGAGGACGCACAAAAAAATCTTACATGGAATTTAATGAGGGACCTAGCTTCAAGTAGTGAGTCGAAATGGCTATGCGTCGGTGATTTTAATGAAATTCTATTCTAGTATGAGAAGGTGGGGGGCGGCTAAAGGATAGTTCGAAGATGGAAGATTTCCATTTGGCACTCTACGACACGAGATTGGAGGACCTGGGATATGACGGTTTTCGTTCACATGGACAAACGGTCAACAGGGGGATTGAATATTCAAGAACGTTGGACAAATGCTTGGGATCTCATGATTGGATTTTGAAATTCCGGACTACAGGATTGAAGACCTCTTGTTCGCCTTTATATTTTTAGCTTCACCGCAAGTGTACGGTATACGTTATCGAATAGGGTAGCAAGGTCGTATCCACGGAGACTAATAAATTAATATGCTAAGTATTTAACCAAGATAGTCTTATTTTTATTTAGACGATCGAAATTTGATGATTGTTGTTTTGAGATTAAGACAATTTAAATCACTAAAAACACAAGAATAAGATAACACAAATGAAAGAAGTATCAAGATGATGTAATGGATTTCGAGTTAAGGTTTCGATTAATAATCCTCTTGTTGTCCGGTTTAATCAAGCCAAGTTATTATCAATGTTCTATAAGGCGATCACAAAACTATTTTATCCTCCTCTCGAGATGCATATAAAACGTAGATTGAAATACTTATGCTAGCATCTCTACTCAACATAAAGCATTCAACTCCCAAAAGCACAAAAGATCAAATATCCTCACAAATACTCAAATAGGCTTCAAGATAATAACCTCAACTAAGATTAAAACATCCAACAAGAGTTCATTAATCTACTTCCAAAACCCGGAAATCTCAAGAGTTTAGCTACACATGATTAAACAACCTATACACAAAGTGTTCAAAGTCATTACAAATGAAAATAAAAGATTGAAACTAAAAGAGAAGCAAGAAAACTTAGGAACGTCAACAATCTCTCGATATATCTCCATTCTTCAAGCTCCGATGCAACCCGATTATCTCCTTGATGTCTCTTTCCAAGAGTTGACTCTTGTCTTGTGTTGTAGATCCCAAAAATGTCAGAATGTCCTTGTGTGCGCCCCCCAAAAAGCCTTTTTATACTCCCCATCATGTTTAGGGCTTAATGCTGCAGATTATGGGATTCAGTATGAACAGACGCGGGTTACCCGTGCGCCACCTTGGAATACCCCAACTCTCGTAGGGCGCACGGGTGGTGCGTCTGAGCTAGAATTGTCGAACGGGCGGGGGCGGGCGAGAAACCTCAACCCAACCCAACCCGCCTTGGTCGGGGTCAAGGCGGGCACCCGCAAAAAATAAAAATAATAAAAAATGAAAAAAATATTTTTATTTATATTATTATTTTTAATAAATTAAATATACTAATGGATAACAAGTACATATTTTATAAATATATTATATACACTTTTATAAGAAATACAAATATAAAATATCAATTATACTATTTTTTTGTCTATTTTATCTAATTTTTCTTTTTTATTTTTCTCAATTTATGGCGGGCTTTGTCACTCGGCCTCCGACCGCCCATACAAGCCCGCGACGGGCTAGCTGTTAGGGCCCGCCTTTGGCGGGCTACTAAAACTAAACCCACCCCCTACCTTAGGCGGGGTGGGCGGGCGGCCTTGACGGGCCCGGCCCGTTTTTGACTCACAGTCGGAGCACGACCTACCCGTGCGCCATGTCCTGCGGCTCAATTATCCTTATGCGGGGGTGCACGGGTGGTGTCTTGAGGCACGCCCAACCCGTGTGCCCCTGTCTTTTAAAGTGAACGCTCAACTTTCGCTCTTTTAGGCTTCACTTTTCGTATATCCACTCAATTCTCCGTGTTTCCACTTTGCTTTCCTCGTATTCTTATTCAATTAGCTTCAAATATCATGAAATTCCTACAAAATAAGCAAAGTGTAATATCTTTTCCACAATGAGTGAATATGTAACATTTAACGCGAGTATATGCATGTTTACTTATCATTACAGCTCGAAATACGCCTCAAAATACATGCAAAACTCACGCCTATCACCTCCCACGTGTAGGATCTGACCATTGTCCAATTCTGGTTTATTGGAGATGCTCGAATACGTGTTCGGTTAGTAATCGAAGGAAAAAAAGAAAAATATTCCGATTCGAGGCGATGTGGTTACTTGATGAATCGTGCAAGGCGGTCATAAGAAATGCATGGTCCCAAAGGCAAGGATCTTCTTCTCAGGATCCAACTTTGTGATTTAAACCTTAAAAGATGGGAGCTTTCTCATTTTGGCAATGTAGGGGTTCAAATAAAAGAGTGTGAGACAAAGTCACAGGGGTCAGATTCAAATGGTTTAATGAGATATGATGACACAAAACGCAGAAAATTAGAAGGGCAATTATGTGAGCTTCACATTAAAGAGGGGAAAATGTGGCATCAACGGGCTCGGACCAATTGGATTAAAGATGGTGATAAAAATACTTTTTTTCCATAAAATTGCGAATGGGAGACGGGCTAGAAACTCGATTGATAAGATAAAAAACGATGAGGGAGTGTGGAAGGATCAAGAGGGCGAGATCGAGCAGCTATTTCTGAACTACTTTAGAAATTTATTTCAAGCGGGGGATAATCTGGAAATGGATCGAGTCATCGAGGCGGTGGACTGCAAAATCACACCTCACTTGACAGAAATACTATCGCAACCATTCGGGCCTGAGGAAATAGTGACAGCCCTATCGCAGATGCACCCAACCAAAGCGCCTGGACCAGACGGTATGCCTCCTCTTTTCTATCAAAAATTCTGGCCTCTCATTAATTCAGATATATTGTCCTTGGTTCTGAATATCCTTAATGGTGATGCTGACCCGTGATCTCTTAATCAAACTTTTATTGTTCTCATACCAAAGAAGAAAAAGCCGGAGGTGGTAACTGATTATAGACCTATTAGCCTATGTAATGTGATTTTTAAACTAATCACAAAAAACATAGCTAATAGACTAAAATTAGTTCTACCTAGTTTGATTGATCACAGTCAATCTGTTTTTGTCCCGGGCAGGCTCATTACTGATAACGCTCTTTTAGCTTTTGAAATCTTTCACGCTATGAAGTCTAATTCGGCAAAAAAAAAGAGGTTCATTTGCTTTTAAGCTCGATATGTCTAAAGCCTACGATAGGGTCGAGTGGTCTTTTCTTAAAAAAGTTATGTCTAAATTGGGACTGCCTGATATGTTCGTTAACTTAATAATGAAATGTGTTAATTCGGTTTCCTTCTCGATCTTGCTGAATGGTCAGACGGGTGAAACGTTTTACCCATCTCGTGGGCTCTGTCAAGGAGACCCACTCTCTCTTGATCTGTTTTTGTTCTGTGCAGAGGCTTTGTCTTCGCTAATCAGGAAAGCAGAATATAGAGGGCGATTACACGGAATTAAGATTTGTAGAGGAGCGCCGGAAGTTTCACATTTATTTTTTGCAGATGATAGCATAATATTTGGGCGAGCCAATGATCAGGAAATCGACTGCACAAAAGAAATCATTTCTTTATATGAAAAGGCCTCGGGACAACGGATTAATTTGGAGAAATCAGAGATATCATTTAGTAAGGGGTTGGAGCCGAATAAAAGGATTGTATTGGCTCGCAGGCTTGGAGTTAATTTGGTGGAAAAACATGCGATGTACTTGGGAATCCCAGCGGTATTGGGCAGATCAAAAAAAGAAATTTTCTCATAGATTATCGATAGGGTTCGGAAAAAACTAAAAGATTGGAAGGGAAGATTTCTTTCGGCTGTGGGTAAGATGATTTTAATTCAATCGGTGGCCCGGCTATTCAACCTACCTAATGAGCTGTTTTCTCCTCCCATTCAATACATGTAATAAAATTAATTCGATTATTAGCAATTTTCGGTGGGGCCAAAAATGGAAGAAAAAGGATTCACTTGGCGTTCGTGGAAAATTTGGGCGTGCAAAATTGGAGGGGATTGGGTTTCGAGAGACATACATTGCTTCAATGAGGCTATGCTAGCAAAGCAAGGATGGCAGCTGATTCAGGACGAGAGCTCTCTGTAAGTCCAAGCGGCTACGATAATCTAGAGGGAGGGTGAATAGATTATCTCCATCTTTTCGATTATGCCCTCTTTTTCGAACCAAATGCTCAAAGATAAATATAAAGGTGCGGAATGTAAACAACACGCGTCGATTTATAGTAGTTCAACCCATCTAGGGCCTAATCTACTACCACCCCAGTATATCCGGGAAAGATTTCAAAAAGAAAAAAAGAATTTTATTAATTACCAAAATTAATACAAATTCAACTTACAACACTTTGAAGAGCACCACACTCTTCTTCAACAACACCTTTGGAGATTACCACAATCTCCCTTTGAAGATTACCACAATCTTCCTTCAACGGCACCTTGTGAAGATTACCACAATCTTCCACCTTGAAGAATACCAAATTCTTCAACACCTCGATAAGAAGATCACCACAATCTTCTTGCACCTATCACCTAGATCATCCAAGTGTGTTCTTACCACAAGAACACTCACAAGGATATCTTGTGTTGAATGATAACCAAAAAATCAAGATTACAACTCAATAATGAATAATACAATTTAAGTGCAAAGTGTAATCAAGAATAGCCTATACCTCAAGGATGTGAAAGTGATAAGCTAGGCAAATTTACAACAAGAATAATAACAATGAAAGACCAAGTATTTGCTTGAAGTGTATCTTGTTGTGTTGTATCTCAATTGTTGTCTTGGTTGCTCCAAAACTCCCTCTATTTATAGGAGATGATTGATCAAGCATAGGCTCTCTTGGGGATTGAAAATCTCTGAGAAAAATACAATTAAAATAAAGAATATAAATGTAGAAATCAATCCCACAATTTAAGGAAATATGTCTTTGTCAAACGGTCATATTTTTTTGTCAATACAGGCGACCGGTCGCACGTAAATAAGAGAATTAAGAACACTTTGAAATTTTCAACAGGCGACCGGTCGACATAGGCCGACCAGGTCGACTGCTTTCAATCGGTCCCCTCAATGAAAAATCGAAGAAGATTTGTTTTGTTTCAAATGCAAACTTGCAGCACTGGTCGACCATGGGCGGCCGGTCGGGACGATCGACGCTTTAGAAGCGGCCGGCCGACTGCTGAATTTTTCTTCCGTCTCATTTTCTGTTTCTAAAAACATCTTCAGTACGGGTTGCCCTATAGAGGCGTCGGTCGGCCATGAGGAGTAAATGTTGTCCAATTTTGTCGAAAATAAAACTCAAGAAATACTCGAAAATTTAGTAAAAACATTTTAAACCAATCGGGAGTATTTAGACAACATTTAGAAAACTTTGTTTTAGGAGTAAAAACCCATTGACATAAAATCATTAAAGTGTTGTCCATTATTATCAAAAATAAACTTGAGAAAATACTCCGGAAAATATTAAAACCATTTTAAATCATTTAGGAATATTTGGACAACCTTTAAAAACATTGTTTTGGTGACAAAATAAAATCATCAAAATTAAGATAAAAACATGTATCAAACAATCTCCCCCTTTTTGATGATTACAAACCAAAACAATTTTTACACAAACTAAGAGAGCAATTTTAGAAATGATTTTCCGGTAAAAATATTTGACCGTTTGGAAGCAACCAAAATTTTCAAAAATATTAAAGCAACAAGTAGGGAGTAAATATATTCAATAATAAGCACAAGCTCCCCCTATCAACAAGCATATCAAGAATAATGTAAAAGCAATATTTCAAAAGTAAAAAGCTTTAGCTTTTACAAATTGTTCAAGAGCTTATAAGCTCTTCCTGTCACAAAACATTATTAAATAATTATAAAAGTCCATCAAGCAACAATTGGACTAAAAACGAATCACAACTTATGGCTTTTATGAGCCATAGCTTATAGCTTTTATGACAAGCTTTTATTAGCTTCTTTGAGCTAATGAGTCAATATCATGTTTCTCCCCCTTTGGAATCATCAAAAAGAATGTTAGGATGATAAAAACATCATACAAATATATCAAAGTGCGCAAACGAGACGGTTTATCAACCATCGAGCAATTTATACTATAAAGTCCAAGGAAAATGGGAGAATTGTAACATAAGAGATCCATAAGCTCATTAGTTAGCTAAAAACATGATTTCAAAAAGATTTTAAGACATTTTGAAGCAAGAGAATCATGTAGAAGTTGAAAGTTTCATTGCGACATTTCATCGAACACCTTGTGTGCGTGAAAAATAAAAGAGGTTGTATATAGTCCTTGTAAATGTAATCAAGCCAAGTTTTTCATCACCAAATACAATTAAACAATTATCATTCATCAACAATCGATAAACTCATCACAAAAATATATGAATTGCATCAAGAAACATACATATAAGCCACAAACTCAAGGGTTCAACCCAATTGAGTTAAAGAGAGTGAAATACTTACCATTTGATCGGAAAAGACAAGCAACGATGATGATAACCGAGCTAGGTAGTCCCCAAAATATATAATTCATGCATCAAAACACATTTGAAGTGAATTGTGTATGAAAATGTCAAAGGGACGAAATATAGAGGAGAAAATGAAAATAAGAAAAGCGAGGATGAACAAGTTTTAACCAAAAACTTCATCAGGCGGCGTCGGCCGACGGCGGCGGCCGGGTCGGCCTTGCTTGATCGGCCAGTGGTTCTTTTCTGTTTTGAAAATCCGAAATTTGATCCAAAAATCCGATTTTTAGCCCCTAAGTTTTAAAACGTGCAAAATGCAAACGTAGACCTCATTCAATATACATTATGTCATAATCAAGCTCGAAATGAGGTAAAATACTCGGCGGTTAACGATCAAAAAGTCCGCGAGTTATCCTTGAGATAGAATTAAACACATCTCAAGTTTTTGTTAAAAATCATAATCCCTTAAAAAATATATCGAGTCTCAATATGTTTAGTTCAATTATGACGAACCAAATTTTAAATACGAATAACCGTATAATAGATCGAACTTGTTATCAGAAAAAATAAGAACGTTTTAAAGCTTTGGATACAACAAGTCATAAGAAGAAGTGCCTTTCAAATATTTGAAAATTTCTTTTAATGACACTTTAATGAGATTCGTTGGGATAGTTTTTGAAGTCGAGCATCTAGACATAAGGCATATGGAATGTCGAGTCTATAGGAATAATACAAGAAAACATACCTCGAATTTGTTTGTCGACCGACATGCCTTTCTCAACCTTTGTCAATCTTTAGCCATAGAGGTTGAGATAGTTCTTATTTCTTCAATGTCTAACTCCTTCACGAGTTCTTTTGAAATATAACCATCTTCTTGGCATTGAGTAATTTGAATTCCAATGATCAAATTTGAGCTTCCCTCATCATGATCATCTTAGGTTCACCTTGCATTGACTTGGAAAAATATCTTGCACAAATATTTATTAGTAGTACCATAAATATTATTAAATTTGCACAAGTAAACAACCTTGCCCTTTTTCAAAACAAGAGGTGTAGTATCAACTTTACCTTTTGTAAAATTATTTTGCAAAAATAGCTAAGTCTATCAACCGTACAAGGCCTTTTATAAAAATCATTTGGCCTAAAATTTTAAACTCCGATAGACTTATATTTGAATAAAACCATTTAGAAAATTGGATTTAACATCCATTTGGTAAAGCTTGAAATTTTCTTAAAACAAGAATGGGCAAGGAAAATGCAAATAGCTACTAAATGTGTTATGAGTGCAAATGTTACATCAAAATCAAATTACCTTCTTTTAGAAAATACTTTCGAGCTACTAACCTCGCCTTAGTTCGACCAATGTTGCCTTGGTCATCGAGTTTGTTCCGGAATACATTTTTTGTCTACTTCATTACTATCATCATAGGACATCCAATTTGTCTAAGGTGTTCACAATAGAACATATACATCCAAATATTTTGAGGTAACTAATATTTGGAGTACTTCATTTCTCATCTACACAACTTAACAAACTCATTACAGGCTAAGACGCTTATATAAGCAAAAAAATAGCCCAAGTGTAAAAACATGCCTCAGTCATCAATCACAAAATATCTTGTATAAGAGCATAGTAGAAATAGACACTATATATATAGACCATGAAGCAAGAAACACATACTATGCATTTAGAATATCATCAAGAGTTTAATAAATCATGCAAGTTCAAATAAGTTTAAGAAAGCTATAAAAGGTCTCTTTGAAATTTGAAAAATCGATAGCATATAATTGAGACCTTATTTAAAAGAAGTATTTGAACAAAAGTTGGCAAAGCAAATATGTGCAATCAAATATCGAATAGTGTCTTTCAAAAAAAAATCTAAAAATCCTCTTAATAGCACTTGTATGAGATACTATAAAAGAACAAGCACATAGGCATATGACAATACATATATCGAGTCTATAAGAGTAAAAGTAACACAAGTAAACGTACCTCGATAATTTATGCCTTTCTTGACAAAATGACCATTTGTGAAAATATGTAAATCCTACACAATTCTTAAAAGAAATCTAGCACAAATCATAATGATAAAGGCGTAGGCTAAGAGATATCACAAGTAAGCTCATGCCATAAAAATCCATAAGAGATGATAATACACTTTAGTCTACAAAAATGCACAAGAGTTTTAAAAACATCATATAAGGTCTCCTTTTTCAAAGAATTTTAAAAATAAACATATATATTGAAGACAAAAAAAAATCAATACTTGAAAACTCATGTTGCAATAAAGACACAAATAAGAACATGCATGACAAAATAAAATGCATATTTTAAATGGGGAGATACGGGTTACCAATTACGCCATTTCCATGGGTTTTGTCGTCCCATTGTTGATGATATCTCCCCTCGGAGAAGTCACTTTGTTGATGATGACTTCTTTGATTACTCCATTTCAAGGTTTGTTGTCTTCCCATTATTGAAAGTCTCTTCTTCTTTGAAAATCATCTTGTTAATGATGTCTTTGTCATTTCCAAGGATTGTGTTCTTCCCATTTTTTATTATATCCTCTTCTTGGAAATTGGCTTTGTTTAAAATAGTTTCTCCTTCTTTGATCAAATGAAACGGTCATTTGATGTCTTCTTGGCGGTATAAATTTTCTTCGATCATTATTTCGCCGGGTACCTAATATGACATTGTTTTGTGGTACCCTCATGTGTTTGGATCCTTTGGGATTAGTCTTGAGACTTTTAGGTCTCCAACAATAATTAGAGCTATTTCTGGCGAGACAAGTATTTAAGTATGACCCTTTTTACGCAATAAAAGCATGTAATAATTCTAGGAGCATAATGACCAACGTCTTAGAGACTTGATTCTTTTTCATGTGATTCACACCCTTAGGCTTATGATCAAGTTCTAGTTTCGAATTATCACAACAATCAACAATATTGGCCATTCTATCGGTACTCAAGTTGGATTTAGATAAATCATTTTTCAAGCAATTTATATCATCAACAAGAGTACTATTTTCTTTCTCAAGGTTTCTAACCTTGTCAAGAGTGGTGGTGTGAGCACATGATAGTGATTCATAGGAAGTAAATAAACTATCCTTATCATTCTTCAAAACAATGAATTCCTTTTTCAAATTTTTGTATTTAACAAGTAAGCCTTGGAATTCATTTTGTAGTTCATCAAAATCATTTTGCAAATCACTATAATCATTTTGAATGACAATATCATAGGAAGTAGAGGGTTTATGACAAAACTCGTTTTCTTCTTCGATGCCCATAAAACAATATTCAACTTCTTCATAGTTGGAAGTTGTAAGAGGCTTGTTCCTTAGATTTGAGCTCGTATGACCTTGAGAAGTGGATGCTTTTGTTTGACTCCTTTCATTTGCAAATACTCCATAGATGGCTTCTAATTTTTGCCATACTTTATGTGCCGATTTTATTCCTACAATATGTTCATATTCGATATTAGTAAATGAACAATACAAAATATTTAAAGCCTTACCGTTTAGGGAGATGATTTTCTTTTCTTCATCATTGAGCTTTTTGAAGCCTTTTGAGGTGTGTGGTGTATCTTTCATCGGAATGAATTCTCCATTAATGACGGTGTTCCAAATGTCGAACCCGCAACCTTGTAGATAGCATTCCATTCTTTCTTTCCAAAAATTAAAATTTTTGGAATCAAATAGTGGTGGCTTGGTGGTGGAGATGCCGGATAAATGAGCTTCGTTCGTAGCCGACGATTGTTTCTCTTTACTCGCGATGTGAAACGAGCTTGCCAAAGAGTTTGGCTCTAATACCACTTGTAAGTCAGCGGCTCACGATAATCTAGAGGGGTGAATAGATTATCTCCATTTTTTATGACCTCTTTTTCGAACCAAGTGCTCAAAGACAAATATAAAGGTGCGGAATGTAAACAACACGCGTCGATTTATAGTAGTTCAACCCACCTAGGGCCTAATCTACTACCACCCCAGTATATCCGGGATGGATTTCAAAAAGAAAAAAAGAATTTTATTAATTACCAAAATTAATACAAATTCAACTTACAACACCTTGAAGAGCACCACACTCTTCTTCAACAACACCTTTGGAGATTACCACAATCTCCCTTTGAAGATTACCACAATCTTCCTTCAACGGCACCTTGTGAAGATTACCACAATCTTCCACCTTGAAGAATACCAAATTCTTCAATACTTCGATAAGAAGATCACCACAATCTTCTTGCACTTATCACCTAGATCATCCAAGTGTGTTCTTACCACAAGAATACTCACAAGGATATCTTGTGTTGAATGATAACCAAAAAATCAAGATTACAACTCAATAATGAATAATACAATTTGAGTGCAAAGTGTAATCAAGAATAGCCTATACCTCAAGGATGTGAAAGTGATAAGCTGGGCAAATTTACAACAAGAATAATAACAATGAAAGACCAAGTATTTGCTTGAAGTGTATCTTGTTGTGTTGTATCTCAATTGTTGTCTTGGTTGCTCCAAAACTCCCTCTATTTATAGGAGATGATTGATCAAGCATAGGCTCCTCTTGGGGATTGAAAATCTACAGAAAAGTACAATTAAAATAAAGAATATATCTGTTAGAAATCAATCCCACAATTTAAGAAAATATGTCCGATGTCAAACGGTCATATTTTTTTTTATCGTAATCAATACAGGCGGCACCGGTCGCACATTAAATAAGAGAATTAAGAACACTTTGAAATTTTCAACAGGGCGACCGGTCGACATAGGCAACCGGTCGACCCCTGTTTCAACTGTCCCTCAATGAAAAATCGAAGAAGATTTGTTTTGTTTCAAATGCAAACTTGCAGGTAGTCTAGGTCGACCAGCTGGCGACCGGTCGACCGGGACCGGTCGACGCGCCATGAAGCGGCCGGTCGACTCAATTTTTCTTCCGTCTCATTTTCTGTTTCTAAAAACATCTTTGTGCGGGTTGCCTATGGGCGACCGGTCGGCCATGAGAGATGTAAATATTGTCAATTTTTTGTCGAAAATAAAACTCAAGAAATACTCAGAAAATTTAGTAAAAACATTTTAAACCAATCGGGAGTATTTAGACAACATTTAGAAAACTTTGTTTTAGGAGTAAAAACCCGTTGACATAAAATCATTAAAAGTGTTGTCCATTATTATCAAAAATAAACTTGAGAAAATACGGGGAAAATATTAAAACCATTTTAAATCATTTAGGAATATTTGGACAACTTTTAAAAACATTGTTTTGGTGACAAAATAAAATCATCAAAATTAAGATAAAAACATGTATCAAACAATAGTTGTTAGGATCGAAAGTCTTCTTGGATTTGTGATTGTCCCCACAAACCAACAACACGAGTCTTTTCTAGCGCGTTTTGTCCTCACTCACGCGCACTCGAAAAACTTCCTGTGGGGTCACCCATCCCATGTCTACTTCTGGTCAAGACGCTTAACCCGAGTTTTATGTAATGGACACCGAGAAAAGAAGATGACTTGTTGGTATGAGTAGTACATATCTAATCATTTAAGCTCTACTTTTTAACCTGTCCAACCCAAGGTTGATTCTGTAGGGCACCCCTACGATTCACAACAGCGATCAATCGGGTGCACAGAGCCCCACACTAAGTGGTGGACGGACATGAGGGCTTCGAGAATCCATACATGGATCCTCGGCAAGTTGGGCGACCCAATTTCGACGCAGCATACAACAAATCCTAAGGGTGATTCTTTGGGACCCCATAATCCCAACAATCCAGCCGCACACCGGCGGATTTGAACTTGCAACCTCGCTCCGATACTAGTTGTTAGGATCGAAAGTGCTTCTTCGGATTTGATTTGATCCCCACAAACCAACATTTAGTCTTTTCTAGCGCGTTTTGTCCTCACTCACGCCGCACTCGAAAAACTTCCGGGGGTCACCCATCCCATGTCTACTTCAAGTCAAGCACGCTTAAAGCTCGGAGTTTCTATGTAATGGACAATTTAAAAAAAAAAGATGCACCTTGTTGGTATGAGTAGTACATATCTAATCATTTAAGCTCTACTTTTTGCCCAACCCAAGGTTGATTCCCGTAGGGCACCCCCTGATTCAGTTCACAACGGAATAAGCAGAGCCCCACACTAAGTGGTGGACGAACATGAGGGGCTTCGCAAGAATCCATATGGATCCTCGGCAAGTTGGCGACCCACCCGACGCAAAGTACAACAAATCCTAAGGGTGATCGCTGGGACCCCATAATCCCAACACTCCCTTCTTTCCAAAGTTCTCGGGCTAAATATTATCCTCGAGGTACTTTTCTTACGACTACTATTGGCATTAATCCATCTTTCACTTGGAGAAACATAATAGCTAGTAAGAAGGTTCTTATAGAGGAGGTATTCGGTGGAATATTGGTAATGGGGATTCGGTTAACATTTGGACGGACGTGGATCCCGCACCAACCTCGATTTAGAGCAATTTCTGAGCGCCATGGAAGAAGACATCACAAAAGTCAGTGAATTAATTAATGGGGATAGAAGAAAGTGGGATGAAGTTTTGATTTCAAAGGCTATTCAATCCTTGAGGCTAAATCCATATATTCCATTCCAATTTGCTCCACGCGGAGAGGTGATAGGCTAGTTTGGCATCATTCGATGGATGGCAAATATCAAGTAAAATCGGGCTACAAAATTTCTAGGAATCTGAAAGAGTGTTCCGATCATACATCATCATCATCGCACCGCAACCGGCGAATTTGGAAGTGGCTTTGGGCTCTTAGCGTTCCAACAAAAATTAAGGTGTTCTTATGGAGAGTGTGTCATAATATTATTCATACGAAGCTGGCGCTAGAAAAAGAGGGGAGTAGGATTAAATCCGATGTGCCAAAGGTGTGGGTTGGATTTTGAAACGATGGAGCACGCTTTCAGGGACTGTTCATGGGTGGAATTTTTCTGGGCGGCGTCTCCCCTTCGCATTCGACTTCCAACAATTGAGCGACGTGGTAGCTTGACGGACTGGATCGAGCGTTTAGCCGAACGAAAGGACCCGGATAGTGATAACATGGTCGCGATGTTATTATGAAGTGTTTGGTGGGCAAGGAATGAGCTAGTATTCAAGGGATGGACGATCGAGCATCATCAATTATACACCCAGGCGACAGCAAGGTTAGAAAAACACCACCAATCAGTTGTGCTGCTGTCTCATGAGAATAAAATGAAAGCTAATGAGGTTTGGAGCCCCCCAGCACATGGTTATGTGAAAACTAATTCTGACGCATCGATTATGACGGACGAGGGAGCGGGAATGGGTGTGGTGATTCATGACGATCGTGGTATAGTCATCGAAACTTCGTATCGATTTCAGCCTAACTTGTTCGATGTTGAAGTGGCGGAAGCTTTAGCGTGTCGGGACGACGTTTTTCTTGCTCGGAGCTTGGGCCTGAAGTGTGTGATGGTGGAAATGGATAACGAGACTCTGTTTCGAAAGCTTAGCAGAGGAGATGATGATCTTTCTTATTTAGGGAATTTACAACAACAACAACAACAAACTAAGCCTTAATCCCACTACGTGGGGTCGGCTATACGGATCATATCGCGCCATCGTTTACGGTCATAAGCCATATTTTCGTTTATTTCTAGGTATAACATGTCATGTTTAATAGCTTCTTTCCAAGTCTTTTTAGCCTACCTCTCCCTCTTTTTGATTTGTGTGAGTGATTCTCTACCTTCTAAACGCCGCACATGTGCATCTAAAGGTCTCCTATAAACATGTCCAAACCATCTTAATCGTGTTTCTCTAATTTTCTCGTCTATTGGTGCTACTCCCACTTTGTTTCTAATGTGTTCATTTCTTATTCTATCTAATCTAGTGTGTTCGCACATCCATCTTAGCATTCTCATCTCTCGCTACCCTCATTTTTGTTCGTGTTCATATTTAGTCGCCCAACATTCTCGCTCCATAAAGCATTGCGGGCCTTATGGCCGTTTTATAAAATTTTCCTTTCAATTTTAATGGTATTTTACGGTCACAAAGGATAGAAGATGCACTCCTCCATTTATTCCAACCCGCATGGATCCTATGTGTGACATCTTTATTGATTTGATTTCTCCGTTCTCTTCAATTATAGATCCTAAGTATTTAAAACTCTTTGTTATACTCACTTCATGTCCATCAATTTTAACATTCGTCTCATTGTTCCGGTTGTTTTTACTAAAGTGGCATTCCATGTATTCTTATTTAGGGAATTTAGTTAATGATATTTGTGATCTTTTCTCTAGTTTTGATTCTATTCGTCCGTGTCTAGTTAGGAGGTCGGGAAACACTGTAGCCCACCTTTTAGCGCGTTGTTCTTTTTCAGAGTCTAGTTTGGAGCCTATGGTCGGTGTTATCCCCGATCATGTGGCGGACCGTTGTTTTGGAGATGCTCTCCTAATTAATATTAATTCCTTTCTTTCTCAAAAAAAAAAAAACTTTATTATTAAATGTTTGGGGATATTTTAATTGTGGAAACAAATGATATTATTTGATAATTATTCAATTTCATTAAGTACAGTAAAATCTTCACAAATTAAAAATCCTTTAAAATAAATTTTGATTCAACTTGGCTAGTTTAAAATTAATAATTCTAATAAAATCATAAGAAAATAATTTTTTGGAAGACCCTTACATAAATTTATAGTCCCGTCAATATCGTAAATTAATAAATCTGTAAAATTACAAGCATAACTATGATAATTTAATAAATTTAATATATCTGTAAATTTATCACTTAATTATACCTCTCTAATTTTTTTTTTTTTTTTTTTGAGAGGATTATACCTCTCTAAATTAATAACATTTATTGGTTTCAACATTGTTAATTTTTAGATGTTTTTCTCTATTATATGTTCCGCTTATGATTTTCCATTTTCAGGGACTGTTTTGGTATTTCACCAGTTTATCGTCCCCGTTCTCTCTCCATCTTCCAAAAACCCTAATCTCAGAAAATATCAGAAATTCAAAACCCCCTGAGCTCTCTCTTCTCCTCCACTTTGAAGGAACAAAACAGCTCGAAATCAAATCCCGTTCGAATCTGATACCATGAGAAATCAATGGCTGCGCTTGCTTCTCATCCGCTGCAACACTCCATCTCAGCCCTACATTTCTCAGGTACACCATCTTCGCTCCTTGACTTCCTCACTTCTTCACTCACGTGCACCTCATGTGACGCCAAAACCCTTTGTCTTTAGTCATCATTTTACGTCGTCCCTGAGCTCGCAGTTGAGCCGCCCAAAACCCCCCTCCGATCAAGCTACTCTGTTAGCCGACATTTTTGCTACACCTGGAATGTCTAGTGACGAGATTAAGCTGGATTTAGATCTTAAGAATGTTGTTATAACATATGATTTGATTTTGAGTTTCTTGAGGAATCCCGATACTGATCCTGATGTCGCTAAGCGGGTTTTTGATTGGGTTTTGGAGACCCAAAGCGAGAAATTGAGCTCAAAGTCGTATAATTTGATGCTTGGGATTTTGGTCCGTGGCGGATTTGTGAAGGAAACATGGGATATGATTGGGATTATGAAAAAGAAAGGGTATGGTGTGGTAAAGGGCGCATTTGTTAAAATCTCTGAGAGATTCCAGAAAGATGGGTTGGATGATGATGTAGAGAAGTTGAAGGAATTATATGCTTCGGGTTCGGCGAGTTGTAAGAAAACCGATGGGAGTAAAGAAAATGCTGTCGATTTGGTCTGTTCTAGAGTTAGTAATATAATTAGGAGAGAAGTGTGGGGAGATGATGTGGAAAAAGAGTTGCAGGATATGAATGTGAGGTATTCGAGCGATCTAGTTACAAGGGTGTTGGAGAATCTTGAAATGGAGCCCAATAAAGCATTGATTTTCTTTAGGTGGGTTCAGGAGAGTGGTCATTTTAAGCATGATGAGCGGTCGTTTAATGCGATGGCTAGAGTGTTGGGTGATGAGGATCACAGTCAGAAGTTCTGGAGGTTTGTTAATGAAATGAGAAGTGAAGGGCATGAAATGGAGCGGGAGACCTATGTTCACGTTTTGGAGCGGTTTGTTAAGAGGAAAATGATAAAGGATGCCGTGGATTTGTATGAATTCGCAATGATTGGTGCAAACAAGCCTTCGGCCCAAGATTGCACTTTCCTTTTGAAGAAAATAGTTGTTAGCAAGGAACTTGATATGGACTTGTTTTTGAAAGTTGTGGGCGTCTTTAAGGCCAATGGATATGTATTAACTAATG
>CM071929.1:13769049-13877615 GCA_016081115.2 Rehmannia glutinosa | reverse complement strand
TACAGATTCTTAAGTTTCTCTGATAGCTATCAAAAGAATTGTTGACTTTAACTTTCTTAAGAACTATTCAACTACCTTAGAACCCTTCAAACGAAACCGAGTTTTATCAATGACTGATGAAAATCGGTCTCTCCAACAGATTAAAAACCCCAATTTGAAATGACCCAGAAACTTTTTCTGATTCCTATCTGATTCACCAAAATCAAGAAAAAAAAACAAAAAAAAATCCAATTCAAATAACAAACGAGGTGTCGGAAATTCAGGAATGAAGCTCAGAAAAATCAAAGCAAAACGAAGAATAGAACTCTGTATCCTCTAATAAGGCAAGTGGGAGACAGGGGTATTCGATGATTAAATATACGAAAAAAGAAAGAGAGAGAGAGAGAGATAATCCTTCACGCAACAAATTCCATGAATGGTATATATAATAATTAAATTTTACTATTACATGAATGAACCACGCGCGTCAAAAAAAAAATTAAAAAATCCAACCTCTGATTATTCTGCTGCAAGCTGTAATATATGCAGTAAATTCTGCAATCGTTTTTTTTTAAATTTTTGGAGATTATTTCTACCGATGAAACGACGACCACTGGCGTCGCTTTCAATGGCTCTCAAGGGGTCCTTTTCAAGCTGGAAAGATAGAAAGGAACCCTCCAAAAGACTTGAGACGCGGTGGATGATGTAATATATACAGTATTGATATGATTTTCAGAAAACGAAAATGAAGACAACGATTCCACGAAGACGACGACAAGTGAGGAATTTTTTGGAAAATCAAATATAATTATTAGGGATAATTACAGAAATACCCCAAGATTTGGCCCGATTACAAAAAAATCTAGAGATGTTTCAAAATTACAAAAAGCCCCTTATTATTTTTACAAATACCAAGATGGTTTTTGAAATATTTTTTTGTTTATAAAGGGGGAAGATCTAGGTGGAATCAAACCTTAAGAGTTTTATTATATTTTTAAAAAATCTCTGAATTTTTTTATAATTAGTCCAAACTTCAGGGGGTTTTATGTAATTATCCCAAATTATTAATAGGGATAATTAAAAAAAAAAAGGTTAGGCCTAATTACTAAAAAGAAACTCAGAATTTTTAAAATTTACCAAAAAAAAAAAAGTTAAAAGTTTGATTATATATTACATTTCACCCATCATAAGTAATTTTTTAAAAAAATACCCCTAATATTTATAAAAAAATATTATATTTTACCTTCTTAAATTTATGATATAATCAAACTTGACGTTTTTAAAGTAATTTTGAAATATCATTGGGTTTTTATGTAATTAGCCAAACATAAGGGTGCTTTTGTAATTAATAGATATAAGAATCTAATATCTTTTTGGTTTTTCAAGAATAATACAAAAAAGTTTTTATGATTATTCTTTTTTTTATGACTATTCTTCTTAATTTCTCCTATTGTTAGTGGTCAATGATTAATTATTTATTTATTAAGTTGAAGTAATTATACAGCCCTGAAACAACAATTTTAAAGTGGCTTCTGACTTGGACAATGAAAAAATTAAGGAACATTTCCCTCTAGCTTTATTGAGGAATAAGATGTCTATTGATTATTTATGAATGTTTTAGTAAAGTTATTTAGTTAGTCACATTAAATATGTGTTTGAATGCAAAATAAGTTGTGTATCTACATCAAGATTTGTCAATTAAGATTTATTGTGAAAATTCATGCTAATTATGTAAATAGAAACAATTATGTGTGATTCATGTCATTAATGTGTGAGACATATTTCCTATTTCATTATAAATGAATGTATCTACACATGTTATTCAGATAATTAAATAGGAAAGTGGAACGAGAAATCTCAATCCCATTACATAGTCAACTTGAACTCAAATTCTATGTATCTAATTTCATTATAATGAATATAATGTACAACTCGTATCAAATATGCATTATTTCATAAGAATTAATTTAGGTGTACTCGTGTTCTACATGCACCCTGTCATTACCCAATCATATATTTTCTATAGTATCTCATTTCAATTTCATCAAGTACGTGTTATATATAAGATGATGCACTTATTGTACAATATTCACCTTATATGTTAATAAAACACCACAAATAATATAAAAATTCGACTGCATTTCATTTAGGGGCTTCAATTTGTGACACGACATGAACCTAACACGAATTTAGCAGATACATATACAACCCTTTAGGTTTGTGTCAAATTTAGGTCGGACACGGTTAATACGGGAAAAAAACATGTCAGGTTAGATCGACACGATTGATCAATTTAACTTATTTAATTTTACAGTGGCATATTATTTTCCATATTTTGTGATGTTTTAGTTGGTTATATGACAATGGACAAATTGAATGGAATTTATAATAATTTAATGTATTTTTTGTAATTTTAGTTTTTTCTCTATTTTTTATTTATTTCGTGTCAACTTTAATTATGTAGGTATTTCGTGTCGTGTCAGGTTACCGATTTTATAAACAAATTGTGGTCGTGTCGTGTATCTTGACACGAATAATTAAATGAATTGTGTTCGTGTTCGTGTCAAGCATGTATTTACCTATATCATAACACGATCCGCGAACACGAAACACAATACGAATGATACCCCTAATTCAATTAGACTTAATGTACATATAATAATGTATTATATAAAGATTAGTTAGTTTGGAACTTCTATCAAATCGTACAAGAGGAAACATTGACCTTTCAATTGAGTTGTGTAACGTTTGTCTCACAGCTCACATTCAGATTCCACTAATCATCAATGATTAACATAATTAATTATTTTTGCCAGATAATTGAACTTTGTCATATGCATTAGCGTAGTGAACTTCAGATTCAACCTTACTACAATGTTTTTATATTTTTTTTATTTTCCACCCTCCAAACTTAATGACTTTGACATTTTTATTTATTAAAAGTATTTTAATAGCATTTTATCTCATCCGATTTATGTGTCCGATATCATTTGTTTCGATGATTTGTAATTTTGAGTGCTGATTTGGAGGCTTTTTAAGTATTAATAGTTAAAGATTTAATCAAATTATAGTGATTTCAGCATGTCCTTGATTACCTAAATAACCATTTATTTGTCCATGAATCTTACGATGGAGTATAAATTAAAGAAAAAAGATGCAAATAAATGCTGGCAACATTTACTAGGAACGTAACTCTAAAAAGTAGAGATGTCAAAACGAGCTCGGCCAGTTAAGTCGATAAGATAAGTTCGGTAAAAATAAAGGATTGTGGAATGAACCAGGCTTATTTGGTCCGGTCCATAACACCGGATCAGCCCGCCAATCCGATTATATATATATATATATATATATATATATATATATTTCATATATTGGACCTGATTGGGCTCCAAAATAACAACCCAACATAATTTTCCCTTTAGCCCGGACGGGCGGCACAACCAGAGCATTTTGACAGCTCTATTAAAAAGTTGATAGTAATTTGACAAATGGGTCCATGTAAAATGTGAAGTCGTCCATTTAGGACCATTGACCAATGAGGGCAGAAAAGGAAAATCGGATAATTTGAAATGACATGTCCTTCAAATTAACTGTTCACCTGACCATAGTTAAGCAAATAAAACAGAAAAATCGCAACTAGTTGGCAATTTATGACTTTATATATTTATTATAAACAAATTGGTCACGCAATCACTATTTATTATTTATTATAAATATGTGGTCAATATCGTGACACATGTATATTGCTGACGTGTATCCGACAAAGTATCTAAGCTGTAAAATTTCATTGGGTCAATTCTAAATTCCGAATCACCAGGCATCTTGTCATTTTGATTAAATTAATCATGATTGCTTTGAGATATTTACTGTTATCATATTGTTTATTTGGTTGATAATAGGGGTGTCAATTTGAGGCACGACACGAAATTATAGGGTTTGGGCCAAGTGTTATCGGGTTCGGGCTGTTATCAGGCCGACCCGATAAGAACGATAACAGATCGGGTTCATATCGGGCCAACCCGATAAGACTCGATAACACAAATAATATTTTTTTTTACACAATTTTTTCTCATTCTAACTTCCTCAGGGGCTTTATATGTGATAAATATTTGAAGAAAAAAATAATATTATACTATAGTAAATGGTTTAACGAGTCAAATGCTCTAAATTGTCCAAATGAGCCAAAAATTAATAATAATTAATAAAAATATATAAATAAATTTGCTTATCGGGCTTAACGGGCCGTGCTTGGGCTATCGGGTTTTTATCGTGTCGTGTTCGGGTTATCATTTTCGACCCATTAAGCTTATCGGGCCGTGTTCGGGTTAGTGCTTATCGGGTCGCGCTCTTATCGGAGAGGCCCGATAACTGCACGGCCCGTCCGATTTGCCACCCCTAGTTGATAATTAGTAGGGGTGTAACCGAAGGTTTGTCCTAATGGCGAGCGACCACCTCGGTGGATTTGAGGTCCCGAAATAGAATCTCCTAATTAACATGGAGTGTGAGTTTGGAATTGATCCACCTCTTTAGAGAATTAGTCTTATTGCTAGTTGTATACGACACCCCATAGACAGTGTAGTGTGGAGGACTGTTGGGCTAGATGTGTGGGGTATCTCTAATGACAAAAAAAAATTAGTAGGAGTGCCAATTACTCATCCGACACGAACCCAACTTGAAGTCATTGAGAGAAATACGAATACAACCCGAATACGATTAACATAAACCCGATATGAAATTACCAATTTGTCAAAAATATAGTTATTTTTTAACTTACATAATTCGAATCAACTCAAAACAAAACACGAACCAAACAGATTACTCAATTGACACCCCTCTAATTAGTGCTAAATTACAAAATTCAAACTATTGGGCCACCCAAGTGACATGTTATGGTCAAGACTATAATAATAAGCAAGATGTATGATGACAATAATTTGCTTGATGTATGAGCTGGACTTTTGGTTTCTGCGGGAGTGGGCCCATAAATGCACGAGTCCACTAGAATTAATGGATATGGGTCAATATAAGGCCGCTGTCAATGTGACTCGAGTTTACACAGAGTAAACATAATAAACAACATAGTAAATATTTAGGAAATAATTTTGTGAGGATGACGTATTTGTCTCGAAATATAATAATTTATTCAATATTATATAAATATATATTTATATGTGCCCACAAAATATCAAATTGATATAAAATTATACGGCACAGACCTTCCAATTTGAAAGAAACAAATCTACATTTATATCAATTTTTATAAATCCATATATGAGAGAGATAAAAATCTATTGTATTACTGGTTTTTCTTTGTCATGTTTTTTACGTGTCTCTTTGAGTTATCACGTTTCAAATTTGAATATTTATGAAATTTTAATTTTTTATATTTGGAACATTGATTATTTTAATTGTTATTAGAACGTCAATATTTTCGATAATACAAAAATATGTAATTTTATATGTATATATATAATTTCAAAACATGATGTATTCTCGTATTCGTATCGTATTGTATACATGTTTTATTCCCATATCAGTAGTGCTTCATATACTGTAAATAACGTTTGAAAAAAAGGAAAAAAAAACATGGTATATAAAATGTTTTTAAAATAATTAATAAAATGTTGAGATTTTATACGTGTTCTTACAAATAATACTGTAAGAAAATCTCTTGAAATTTCTTGTTGGCAAGTGATTTTTTCTGAAATTTTATTATTGTTCTAGTAAAATCATATTATTTTAACTTTGTTTTTATAATTTTCAATAAAACTATAAAAGTGATTTCATAATTTTTATGGATAATAATTTATTAAGAATCTTTTATAAATATATAACTTTTTCATAAAATAAGTAAGTTTATCTATAGCTATACTTTTAATTGATCGTGTCGTGAAAATATCTTTTGTTGTATAATCGATATTTTATCGAATTATTCTCAAATTATCTCAAATAATAGTCGTGTTATAATTAACTTTAATAGCTAACAAATATTTTTAAATTCAATATCATTACATACATGGTTAACAGTTGCGTGAACATGTCAATTACAAAAGGAGGGAAAATGTAGCTCCATGATCAACCAATAATTAGGGCTGGAAAATGAACTAAACTACTCGATATTCGATTCGAGATCGATCGTTTGAACTCGGTTCGTTAATATGATGAACCAAGTTTGGACACGTTTTTTCGTTTGATAAGATGTAAAGCTCGTATCGATTAGTGAAAAAATAGTAAAATATGTATAAAAATATCATGTTACGAGCTCGATTCGAGTTCGGCTCGACTAAAGCTCGTTCGAGCTCGATTCGATTAATATTCAAACAAAGCTCAAACATAACTTTTAATGCTCGATTAAAATTCAAACAAGTTTTAATAGTTCTATATTCGGCTTGACTCGACTCGTTTGCGCCCCTACCAATAATGGGTCATGTATGGCATTTTGTTGATGAGTAAAAATAAAAATAATTTAATTTAATTAAAGATTTTTAAAATAAATAGAAAGGCGCTGTAAACAGAACTAATCAAAATTCCAAAGGAAATACTGCCATTTAAGAACACAAAAACATAATGAATCTCACAATGAAACAAATCATCACTGACAATGATCAGTCATCTTAAATTTTTATTACTCTAACTATCATTCTACCCGTGCGATGCGAGTTTTTAAAACATATTTTTTTTAGTTAGTATTACAACAATGTCTAGAAATTCAATAAATAATAAAAAAATCTTTATAAATTAATTTGATTATTTCATAAACCGTGAAAAACCTCTCTAAATATAAATTATACTAAATTATTTCGATTCTTATATATTAATAAAATTAAAATATTGATAATAATAAAAACACTGACATTAAATAAAATATTTAGAAAGATTATGATTTACTAAGTGAGATGTTTGGTTATTTTCACAATTGACGAAATTAAATACTCATATTTGAATAATTAAAAGATTAAAAGCTTATATGAGCCTCACAAATCCATAACAAAATGCACATTTTTTTTTGGTTGAATGAGGATATGAGTATTCTAAAAATTTAATTGATTACAGAACTCCATTACTATTGTTTTAGTTCAAACCCCATGAGATGCACGAAATATATGTTAAGCAGATTGGTGTCAAGCATATCGTTAAAAACATATATATATATATATATAATATAAAAAAATACTAATTTCATTAATAAAGTATGATACATTCTGTGATATTATGAAATGAGAAATTAATGCAAATATAAAGTGCTTTTCATAAAGCATTCAACAATAAACTGAGATCAACAAAATAAATTATATATGATAGGTGACTTAAACAAAAACAACAAAATTGAAAATTTACAACAAGGCCAAAAAAATGAATTGTTTTATGAAAACAAATGACTCATAAATGGAGGTAATATTAAGGCCCAAATGTAACTAATTACAAAATTGAGAAGAATGAAGCCCAACAGTTAGTGGACCAAAAATAAGAAAAACACTTTCATCTCTCCCCAGTGGCATAGCTAAGGACTGAGATGACGTGTGATGCATTCATCCGGCTACGCATATTCGAATCCAATGTAAAGCAAATTCTCACGGAAATATTATGGGAATTTGTTTTTGGAGGCGAATCATGTTGGCTTTCTCTCTCATAACCCTGCCGTTCGAACACATTTCTCGATTTTTATCCTGCTAGGTTAATGAGTCCTGACACTTGCATGTCTAGGATTAATTAGACGTAAGCTTGTATATTTGGATTATCAAGAAAAAAAAAGAAAAAGAAAAACACTCCATCTAAAAAAAATAGAAAACACACACACACACACACACAAAATATCACTCATGCACGCTAAAAATGTCAGACAGACAGACTACTTGGGAGGGGAATTTCTTAGCCACCCAAGTGGGGTGGCACCCAAGTGAGTGATCCACCCTTGGATCACTCACACACCCATGTGGGTGTGTGTGTGTATGTAAGGATCCAAGGGTGGATTCTCACACTTGGGTGCCACCCACATGGGTGGCATGGACAAAACCACTTGGGAGATCGTTTCATTTCTATCAATATAAAGAGATATATGTTCTTGCTTCAAACCGATGAAATAGATCAGAATACTGGACCAATTTTTTCCCCAAAACAATGGAGATCTTCTAATCAAAAATAAAAACACGTTCGTTATTTCCGTTAGATGTTAATTCTGTGTTCTGAAAAATGCTAGGCGATAGTCGGGTGGCAAATTGAGGCTTTAAAAAACGTTAGGCGCTAGTCGGGTGGCAAATTGAGGCTTAATGCCTAGGCTGAACCTGGGCGGGGTTAGGCGGAGCCTAATCGGAAAAATCACCAAGGCGGACAAGTGAGGTCTAGATGAGAATTTTAGGTGAGATATTTTATCAATTGATTTGTTTTTTTTTCAATTTATATTTTATCAATTGATATGAAGGCATTTGTAAGATTATAAGGATGATTTTTAATGCTATGTAAATTTGTGAATTTGTTTTTGAACAATACTATTGAACATTTTAGGATTTCAAAATTTTTTTGGTGTCGTCAATAAATGGTTGGGGTAAAATGTCAAATGAAATCAACCTATAGGGTACTTATTGTAATTTTAAGCTTTAGCTGTTTTTTTTAATTATCCCAAAACCTCAGGTTAATTATTGTCGCCCCTGACACGACATAATAATCTAACACGAATCCAATCCAAAATTATTGAGAGAAATCCGATCACAATACCGATCCGAAGTTATTGAGAGAAACCGAACCTAAGTACGAGAAATCCAAATCCGAACATGATTGACCCAAATCTGATACGATATTACCAAATTGTCTAAAACATGAATATTTTACATTTTATTAAATTTTTAATGTATTTTAAGTATAACCCAAAATTAACCTAAAATCAAACACAAATCCGACACCATGATTCGAATTTCCACCCCTAATTTTTTTTTTCTTTTTGATAATCCAGATATCCAGGTTTTTACACCTGACTAATCCTGGACCAAGCAGGATGTAAATCGAGGGATGTGCCCAAGTGGCAAATTTCTAAGGGAGAGAGCCAACAGGATTCGCCTCCCAAAACAGACCCCCACAATATTTCAGTGAAAATCTGCTCCACACGGGATTCGAACCTGCATGGCCGGAGAAATTCACCCCACATCACCTTAGCCCTTACCCTACAATCCCACATCACCCCTAAATTTAACCCTATGTATATTATTTATTACCTTCTAATAAAAAGAGCCACGTGATATCACGTGCCTGGCACACCCTGGAAGCTTAGCGAGTCACACTCCATTAACGAGGTCGGTTATTGTTCTGCAAAATAAGTATGAAGAAATAAGATCGTAAATGAAGTAAAAATAATTACGCATTCACCTTGAACCCCCAACATTTTTCGACACAGGGTACGTTCTGAATATATTTTTTTTGGCTGTATGTTAAAATCATTTTTTTTCCCATGTTTTGCAATCGCATCGGTTGGTGTTTTAGAGCATCTGAGTTTTATTTCTTAATGTATGAATCGAATTTTTTTTGGTGGTATTAGTATTAATGTATTATCTTCAGATGGAAACTGTTTAAAAAATTTGTGTAAAGGGAAAGGAAGATTAGCAGTTGATATTTAATTTTAGAAATTATGATGGGAATACTGCGGGATTACAAATGCAAAAGGATACAATTGAAGGAGAGGAGATTTTTATTGAACCGATTCAAGGGAGGGGAAATATTTATCAAGATGTAGTTGATGCCATGAGTGGATTTAATTTATTTTTTGTTTTTAGAAAAATGAAAGTGAATCAGCTGCATTCATCATTATCTTAGGAATTTTAACAACTCAAATTTCAAGCTCAGATGAGATTTGAAGCCCAAACCTTGTAGTATTGGAGCATCATTTTTGCACTAGGCTCATTGGTGTCTTAAGTGGCATTAAGTCGGTAGTCGAAGTTGTACAGGTACAATGATGATATTGGGCTTAGAGAAATTGATTTCCTTAAATATTTTCATGTATTTGAGGATGCAGAATTTGAAATTTGAGTTCATTATCACTTAAAAAGTGCTTTGGTAGCTTACAGAGTTTCTTGATTAGTAGCAAATTCCATCTGTTGAGCAAAATGAGAAGTGAAATTAAATAGATATAGCAAATGGAAACCTTGGTGGTCCGTGGGTTTCATTAGCTCGCTTCTCGATGCTCATAATTTCAACTTATGAACTTATTTATGATCTCTTTAGTAGGCATTTTATCTCTCTTGCTCTATCACACTATTCTTCTTCACAATGTAGAAGTGGTGGATTAGTTGGCATTCTTGTGCCCCTCCCAATCAGTTCCATAGAATATATTTCTTACTTCATTTTCCTAGCATAGTGAGTTTATTTACTGATGGTGTGAAAGTAATTAAGTTATTGCACAAGCAAAATACTTAGAGGTCTTTACTTGCAAAATAAAAATGCATGTGCAATGAAAGAAGCTTATTTATCTTTCCATTTATTTCCTTTTCTATGTCTTCAACTTCACTCAAGTAAATAAACAATTAAAGAATGATAAATGTTTCTTAACATAAGGCATTGTTCTTGTTTCAGCATTTTGATGAAGTGGGGTTTAATAATAAAAGTTAAAACCATTTTATTGACATTAATATTTTATTTTGGTAAAATAGTAATCTGAAACTCCATTGCAACAAAGTGGTGAACAAGTACCGGGCTTTGTCTGAACTTGATTTTCGTGAGTTACTTCAATATTGTAGAATAACTTTGCTTTGTTAATCTTTTTCTGTCTTTTGATTCTTCTCTGGCAGGAGAGGAGGAGCTTCAGTTGATATCAGTTGATTGAAGTACAAACAATATTACTTTGTCAGGATCTGAAGTGAGCTTACCAGAAGCCTTGGAATGGGTTCTGACAGTATTCCAGACATACCTGCTTCTAGTGAAAATGTCAGTTCTGGTGAAGTGGAGGGTGAATCAAACAACGTTGATTCACTTGAAGTTGTCTCATCTGCTGGAGACACTACTCGCGAGCTGGAATGTGCCGCAGAAAGTTTAACTAGGGTTGAATTAGATTTAGCATGTTCCTCAGAAAAGTTGGTTAATTTGGACATACTTGTTATGCATGTGGCTTCAAGGGAAAATGATTTTGAGGCTTTTGGTTCAGAAGAAGAGCATACACTGGAAGGTCCTGTTGAGAAAGCATTAGAATTTGACCTTTTATATGGTATTTTGGAGTCTGAAGTCAGAGAACTGGAGAAGTTTCTATCTGCTCTTCAGAGTGAGATTGATGGTTCCCGGGAGCTCATATCTTCATATAAGCAGCTTGGTTATGCTCTGAAGGAAATGGAAGAAAAATTGCAAGATTGTGAGGATTCCTTGAAGCAGTCATTCGAACAGGTCTCAGACATAAAGGCGCAATCTGTCAACTTCCAGAGGATCTTGTTAGCTTCTTCTGGAGATGAAAAATGTATGTTCTTCACATTAATTTTTTTTTCTGTATCTGTTAATCCTTCAATATAAGAAGCTAGACGACAGTTTCATGGTCAGTATGTCCGTCTGAAACTCTAGCCGGAATTGCCAAATGTTGAACTAACATCGGTTCTCTCTCATGGGTGTGAGTGTTGGACATCTTCACTCAGTCTGATTTGATCATCCTGTTCTATCCGCATTCATTAGAGTTTCCTGGAGAATTTTAATGGTTATTTGCATGTCTAACAATATTAAGTATTCCATTTTGCAGTTTTAGTTTGGGACTTCAGCCCAGTCAGTCTCAAACTTTTCGTTATGTAGTTATTTAGGTTACTGCTGCATCCTCAAGTACATATAGTCTGAATTTCCACCTTCCACAATTACAATTTACAAGCCTAAGGGAATGATTTTTCTTTATCTTACAATGACTAGAAATTTTGACAGGGAAAGATGACAAGGAGCTTGCTGGTTTGGAAAACGGTAGTTCAGATTTAAATGCTAAGATTAAAATGCACACTGCAGAACAGCAGAGGAATATCTTGAGAATGCTGGAGAAGTCTTTGGCTAGGGAAATGGATCTTGAGAAGAAGCTAACTGAGTCGAGACAAACTGAAGAAGATTTAAAATTTCGGATGCAACAAGAAGTCTTCTGCATGGAAGAAGAAGCTGAAGATATGTGGGAAAGACTGTTTGAGGCAGAAAATAGTGCAGAAATCCTTTTGGGGATTTCAAAAGAACTATTTGGGCGGATCCAGATGGCACAGTTTAGTATAAATGGGGCGAATCAGAGAGAAGGGGAATTGAGATCTAAACTACAAGATCTTACTGAGCAGTTGAAAGAAAAAGATTGTGCTTTGCAGGGCTCTGAGAGTTCCAGGACCGAACTTGTGGAAAAGGCTAAATCACTAGAGCAGAAACTGAGGGAACTCGAGTCTGAATTGCACCATCTGAAGGATTATCCCGAGCAAAATAAAGTCTTGGAGGGGAAAGCTACTGAAGCTGAAAAGCGAGCTGAGATTGCTGAAGCTGAGTGTAAATTGCTTAGAGAGTCTAACATGGAGCTTAATAAAGACGTGAACTGCTTGAAGAATAGCATTGCGGATGTAAATGAGAGGGTGGAACAATTGGATAGGCAATTGAGGGAGTCTGAACTTAAGAGACTGCATGCAGTGGCATCTGCTGAAGCTAGTCAAGAGAGGCAAATCATGTTGGATTGTACAATCAAAGACATGGAAAACTTAATACAAGATTTAAAATCAAAGGTTTTAAAGGCCGAAAGTCAGACTGAGAGTGCTGAAGAGAAGTGTATCATATTGTCTGAGTCCAATGCTGAACTCATTGAAGAAATAAATTTTCTAAGGCGTAGAATGGAACACTTGGAGACATCTTTGCATCAGGCTGATGAAGTGAAGAAGGAAACTGCGAAAGATATTAGGGTGCGGACTAAATTGATTACAGATTTGGTTCTGCAGTTGGCTCTTGAAAGAGAACGCCTCTGTAAGCAGGTTCGCTACAATTCTTTTCACACTTAAGAAGTTGTTTACTACTAAACAAGCATTTTTTGTCATACTTTTGCATTTTCCCTGCCTTTCTACTCCAAAGCTGGGTTTTAAAAGGCAGTTTGGGTGCACCCCAGCGCCTGAGATAGGTACTCACAATGAGCAATGTTGGGGGTGTTTGTCTATTAGTTCTTTAATATGTTGCATTTTTTGTTCTTAATATTATTTTTTATTTTTTTAATAATAAATATAAAATCTCATAGGGCATAGGCCCAAGACATGTAAACTCTTTAATGCTTCCAAATCATGTTTAATTTTTCTGAATGTTAATGCACAGAAAACACTTTTTGCCCAAGCGTGCCAAATTGAACTTGATTGTAAGAATGCAAGTCTGAAGTCAACTAATTTTGGATGGAATTCTCAGTTTACGCCATCAAATTTGTCTTTGATTGTTGATATGGATTCCCCTAATCATATTTACATGATAGAATTCCATATTTGGAATGCCACTCGTCCTAGTGACACTTCTTTAAGTGGGTGTGAAATTACGATGTTAAAGGTTACAGGGAGAAGGATGGGATAAAGCAATGCTACTGACCTTGTTACATCATAGAAACGTCTGGCTCCATTATATCTTTATTGTATATATATATTTTTTTATGAATTATCTGTTATTTTATATTTTCAAGTAGCCATTCAACAATCAACATATGCCTAGGCTTGTACTCCTGGTGGGGGAAAATTAATTAAAAAAAAAGAAAAAAGGAAAAAAAAAAAAAAAAACACTTCCCAGAGGGCGTGATGGAAAGTATTTTAATATCGATGCTGTAATAGGAGCTCTAGGGCATTCATATCCAATTTTGTAGTAGTTTTCATTTGCTATTTAGGAATGTTTGCCTTTCCTCTTACAATATATTATTTTTTTTTGGAATTTTCAAGATATCATCATTAAAAAAGGAGAAGAAAGTTGCTGTGAAATATTTGCAGCGAATAAAGGAGCCTTCCGTTACTGTGATTCGAAGCCCGGATGCTAAAGCAAAAGAACATCTTTCCACGGATAGTGATGGTAAGAATGGAAATTCTAGAAAAGAAAGCAATGAGGAAATAATGGGGTCTTCAACTATCAGTTCCGAGGTTGGTGCTTGTCTCCCTATTTGTAGTAATCATCCTAATAGGTATGGTTTGCTTGCAGTTGTCTTAGGTGACTCGAACGTGCTCTAATTAGTCTGTATGGATTTAGATATTCTTGTGAACACATTGTTGTGGACTTATAGTCGTTGGGGAGACGTATTGTAATTTGTAGATGTAATTTGATAATATATCTATCAAATAGTTGCTAAATATTCAAAAAGTAACGTGTAATCTTTTGTTATACTGTCGCTTTAAAATTCATTATGTGATCAGACATCCCCATACTAATGCATCCAACTTATGTTTGTTTTTACATTGGCAATGAGCAGAGGGACGTGTCAACAACTGAGATCAAGATGTCCGATGCTGATACCACCTCTGAGCTTAACACCATCAGAAATATAGATGCAAGACAGCTCAAATTCAAATATGTCTTCGTCGTAGTTCTTGTAATGGTGATTCCAATATTAGCAGCTTTTCTGTTTCAGCAGTGAGGGGGCCAATCTTGATGGTTATGTTTCGTATCCTTGGACCAAAGTGTTCGATCTTGAGAAAACTTCAGCTGCTTTGAAGGATTTTGAGGAGCAGTGTACTGATTTCCCTCAATTGATCCGATTTTACCGATGAGATTCACAAGAAGGCGAAAGCAGAGGGAATATACTTCATGATTAGAATCTGGTTTTGTTGCATTAATTGGTAGAATAGGTCCTTGCCACGAGTTTCGATGTCCTACGTATAGAAAGTGCTTCTTGTCATTGTATGTTTTGGCAGTTCTGTAGCTAGGGATGCTTGAAGAAAGCACTTTTGAACTTTTTGTAGTTGACATAAAAATGCCACATTACATAAACATGCAGTCCTTGAACTTGTTGTACCGTACATTTAAGACCTAACAGCACCAATTACATACAAAGACAGTCGTCTTCGTAAATGTTGTCTTCACATGTAAATGCTGAAGATATAATGTTCATTATTGATAGAAGAAATGAGTTCTCTAGATATGCATATAAAGAAGGGGTAATTACAAAAGTCCCCCCTGAGGTTTGGGCTAATTACAGTAAAACCCATCCTTTCACAAGCAAAATAGACTTAAAAAAAAACCATGATATTTCTAAAAATATTACAGACCTTCTTAAATTTAAGACAAACTCAAACTTGAGAGGGCTTTTTGTAATGTTGAAACATCTCTAGGTTTTTCTGTAATTAGCTCAAACCTCAAGGGGTCTTTTTGCAGTTATCCCTATAAAGAATGGGATCATTGTTGAGCCATGAAACATCAAGATTCAAAATTGTTAAAAGAATCTATAATTAAGGATTGGTTCTAAGACTATACACCCAAATTGTTACAAAACTAGAGTATATACAGCAAGATGTTGGAGAAATTTTCTTCAATATAGAATGTTAAAACTGATTTATATCAAATACTTCAACTTTATCAACAAAACCATAAGCTTATTGGCTTTTGAAACTTTGTTCTGTAAGTTATTGGCTGTTGGCAAAATCACATTGTATAGGAAAGGTATTGATACTCTTCTTGTGTGAGCTTATAGCTAAAACAAATAAGCAGTAACTATAAGCTTCTTGTTAATCTGTTATTCTTGTCCTCAAATTGAATACCAACCATGCTGTCACTTCCAATGACAACCTACGATCCCCCATCGATTCAGTGCGAAGCATCATTCCTGCATCAAATCTCAACCCAGTTCTAACTTTTTCAACCGAATCTCAGATATTCTCGTGCTGTTCAGGAGTCTAAACGTCGATTCTATCAGAATAATTTACGAACTTGAGACTGCGCATAGTTCTTGTTGCTCATCTACGATAACTTCATCACTTATCATAAGCTCACCATATTTTGTACAATAATCCCATTTCATCTCACCAATTAGCATATCCAGGTTCTCATATATCTCATCACATCTCGGATGAGCTTTATCGCCAACAAGAAACATATGCACCTCAGATTGGAGCTCAATCCAGCTACAACCCGGCTCTTTTTCAGTCTACAACGCCTCATAATTTTCCTCATCTTTGAAACCTCGCCCCACATTTCTGCATCAGCATAAATATTCGATAAAAGAACATAAGCAGACGAGTCTTGAGGGTCCAATTGCAGAAGAGAACTTGCTGCTTTCTCGGCCACCTCAACATTCCCATGCATCTTACAAATGCTAAGAAGAGTTCTCCAAATCACATCGTCGGCCTCAAAAGGCATTGACTGAATAAGGTTCAAAGCATCGATAAGTCGCCCACATCTTCCTAGTATATCCACCATAGACGAATAATGTTCCAACTGTGGTTCTAATTTATATTCATTTTGCATTAAGTTGAAGTAATGAAGTGCTTTGTCTACAAGACCGATATGAGCACAAGCACGAAGGACTGCCACAAACGTTGCATGATTTGGCAGTACCTTCTCAATCTGCATTTTTCGAAAATCTGTAAAGCCTCGTATCCATAACCGTGGTGAGCATATGCACACGCCATGGCATTCCATGTCACGAAATCACGGTTGGATGATTTTTCAAACATTAAAACGGAATCTTGCATGTTCCCACATTTTGAATACATGTCAACTAGCGTACTGATAATGTACACGTCCGACTGCAAATCTTGCTTGATTATTTGAGCATGAATTTGCTTCCCGAGTCCAACGTTAGCTACGTTGGAGCAAGTATCGAGAACTGTTGCATAAGTGAAGTTATCTGGTTTAATTCCCATCTCCAACATTTTAGAGAAGAACTTCTGAGCTCCCTCACTCTGTTCAATTGACGAAAACCCAGAAATTATTGCATTCCAAGAAACTAACGTCTGTTCGTCCATCCTGTCATGAAGCTTCTCTGCCTCGTCCACCATCCCACACTTGCAGTACATATCCACAAGCACGCTCCCAACAAACGAGTCCAATCCCATCCCAGATTTAACAACTCTGCCATGAATTTCCATCCCATGGTGCAGAACTTGTCCACCTGCACAAGCTTTCAAAACACTCCCATACGTGAATTCATCAGGTTCCATCCTTGACCGAAGCATAGAAACAAATAGTGATAGGGTCTCCTCATTTTTGTTCTGCTCACAAGCTGCAATGACCGCGTTCCATGATACAGCATCCCTTCTTTCCATTTCGTCAAATATCTGGCGCGCTTCTTCTAATGCTCCACATTTACCATACATGTCCAAAATGGCATTGGCCACACAGATATTGTAATAGAACGGAGTCTTAATTGCTAATCCATGTACTTGAATTCCTTCCAGATGTCTTTTTATTACCGAACAGGCACTAAATGCACCAGACAGGCTTATTTCATCAAAACCAAGATCAGACTTCAATAAAAGTAGAAAAAGCTGCAAACCTTCAATTCCGTTATCACTTCTAGCATATCCAATGATTAATGCATTATAAGATTGCAAGTTATGGTTTGGCAATAAATTAAACACCTTTCTAGCATTAAGCAAATTGTGACATTTCGCATACATATCCAACATGGCGGTACCCACAATGGTATCCGTTCCAAAATCACTCTTTAGTGCGTGGGCATGCATTTGACAACCCAACCGTAAAGCAGATAAACTAGCACAAGACCTAAAAACACTAGCATATATAGATTGGCTGACCCCAATCCCCTCCCTTTGCATTTCTTTGAACAAATGTAATCCCCTCACATGATCATCATTTTGAACGCTACCGGCAATTACCGCGCTCCACGAAACCCAATTTTTCACTGGCATCGCATAAAAAACCCGTAGTGATTCATCCAACCTCTTGCATTTTGCGTACATATCCAACATTGCACTTCCCGTCACCACATCATCCTCAAATCCCGACTTGACCACGATTCCGTGTACCTGATGCCCTAAAACGTAATCCTCTAAACCTGAACACGCTTTCAAAACAACAGCAAAAGTGGTCTCATCATACGCCACGCCATCTCTGCCCATCACCACAAATATCTCAACCGACTTTAAACAATTCCCATTCTGCAAGTACCCTGAAATCAAAGAATTCCAGGAAATCACATCTCTCTCAGGCATCAAATCAAAAAACGATTGCGCCAACCCCATTTCACCACTAGTTGAATATCCAAAAATCATAGCGTTCCACGAAACCCGGTCCCGTTCAGACATTCTGTCGAACACTTTACTAGCACACTCCAAACGGGAGCATTTTATATACAACTGGAGCAAACAGTTGGCGACGAAAATTGTGGGTTTGAAGCCGGATGCTATCATCCGGGCATGGGCTTGTTTGCCCGGTTCGAGGGCTCTTACCTTGGAGCATTCTTGGAATATATGGGAAAATGTCTTTTTATAAAACGGGTGTGATTGATTTTCCTGTGCAAATGTAGAGATTGTACAGAAAAATACTGGAGATCTGAGGAGAAAATTTGGGGATGGGGGCTTCAGCTGGAAATGGAAAAGTCTGGTTGAGAAGTGAGAAGCCATCGGCTTTTGAATTCATGCTTGGCGGGTGTTTTTGCCGTCCGTCAGATGAACGAAAACATGCGCAATGGATGTTATATTTTTGTACAAGATGTTTGAATTTTCTATTTAATTTACTGTTTCTTTTATTGTCACGACGTCGTCGAAAATAATTAAAAAAGTGTAATTATCTAAACCTAAAAATCTTATCATCAGCATTGGAAAGCCAACAATTTGTTTCTTGCAAGTAATATTTACCCAAATTTTTATATAAACATAAATTTTTAAGCAATTATTTGATAATAATCTCTAGTCCCAACTCAAATTATTAAGTTATGCAAAAATAAATAAACAAATTAAAATAAAGAGTTAGTTATAACATCAGATATATGGGTTATTTTATTTTTTTAATCGAAATAAGTAAATTTATACGTTAATACGATAAATATTAATAAATGAATCAATCTTGTGTTTGATTGTATGTAAAAGTTTGTCTTTGACAAAAATTAGAATTATGCCATCGTGCCTACACCCATCTGCTGCTAATTTTTATTTATTTATTAAATAGGTCGTGCCATCATGCCATGATAAATGATGGTGAAAATGTCATCGTGTCATGTTTTTGCCATATAAATTTAAATACCACAATATATGTTATATATTTTATTAATATTATTATTTTTTTAATTATTAAAATTGGACAAAAGAGGGGGTGTATTTAAAAATATATTTAAAAAATTGGGATGATATCTTAGAAAAATACTTTTAAAAAAAGGTTTAGGCTAAAGATAGTGCCACCATTATATTAAATGTACAAGATGTTGAATTTTCTATTTAATTTACTGTTTCTTTTATTGTCACGACGTCCCTCGGAAATTTGTCTTGATAGTGCAATTTTCTAAACCTAAAAAATCTTATCATCAGCAATGGATTTTAAAACCAAGCAATTTGTTTCTTGCAAAAAGTAATATTTACCCAAATAAAACATGTAGTTAAGCAATTATTTGATACATAATCTCTAGTCCATTTATTAAATAGGTTAGACTTAAGGTGAAAAAAAAATCGAGTAAATGTTGTGTCAGACGAGTCTTAAGCTAAATACACGTAAAATAGAGCTTTCAAAAATTTCGGTCTAACTTGATTTCCAACCCAAGTGATTTTTACGGTTTGTCTCTACTATTATCACCATTGTCTTAGGGATGGCTGAATTCCCAAAGACCCGCCGCTCAAAAAGTTGGGCCTCAAAGACCCCCGCCTCAAGGGGAGGTCAAAAAACTAGGCCGCCCAAATATATTTTTTAAATTATTAATTTATATGGCCGAGATTTGTGGCCAAATTTAGCCCGAACCCATTTTTTTAAAAATCAAATGCCGTAGGTGATTTTAAATATAATTATGCATGGAGGTTATTATAACTATTTTTTAGAATTAACTGGTGGATTAAGATTTTTTTAAAAACAAATACTATTAGTTTATAGTACTCAACTAATACTTAAAATAAATATTCAAAGTAGAATGGATTACAAGATATTACATTAGTAAATTAAACTTTAAAAGTAAATAATATTATAATAGTACTCAACTAATATTTTTAAACATATAACACTCAAATTTAAAAGTAAATAATGCAAAAATATTTTAATATATATTTAAAAATTTAATAAAAATTAACATGGGGGGGTCCTACAATGGAAACCCTCGGATCAATCTTTTGTTTCAATGATAAATTTTTTGTCTTTGCCGGATAATTAATCGGGGGTTTTGACAGGAGTATACGTGTTCTCTCAACTACTACCATTAAAAAGTAACAAGGTAGTTATATTAGCTTAAGTCAAACCATACAAATCTATCACATTCTAAAATCGAAATATAAACGGAATAAATTACTCAAATCATACTACAATTTTCCTAGAAATAAAGATATGAAAATTTTGTTCTCTAAATTGTGAAAAACCCAAGAACCATTGTTCTGATAAATTGGAAAAAAAAAAGAGAAGAAAATTTTCAGGTAGAAGTGCCATAATTAAGTAATTAAATTACAATATTAATTAAGTAGTAATCAAAGAAGCGGTCAAGCAAACGTAAAAAATATATAAAATAAATAAATAAAAAGAACAATAAAAATCCTTTTTTTTTTTAAATCACATAAACAAACAAAAAAATTAAATTCACATCAGAAAAAATCACAAAACAAATACGTAACACTTTCTCTACTACGAAATTTCTCCAATGGCGGAGGTCACCAATCTCCACCGCCAGCACCAGCCACCGTCGTCCCGGAGACCCGTTTCCACGACCATGGCGCCACACCAAGAAGCACCCGCACAGCAAGAAGAAGAATTCTATCATCAACCAAGCCCTTTTGTTTTCGAATTCGATCCATTCCCCGCTCCCAATAACTCTTCAAATCCCTCTTTCTTCGATGATTACGCGACGTCGTTTGATTTCGGGTTCGATTTGAACGCAGAGCCCGATAACCCTGGGTGCGAGTACGAGGACCCTAATTGCTTTTTCTTTGGAGGTGAAGAAGACGATGAGCAGTTGAATTTCGTGACAGATCTGTTCGAACCACGCCATTCCCACGTGACCGAAGATCTAATTTGGGATCTGGATTCGGGTCAGGCAGATGAATCGGCTTTCGAATTCGGGTTCGGGCCAGGTCTCGGTTCAAGCATGGGTCTTCGTGTGGTGGGCATGGATTCAGAGTCCGATTCTGCTGAACTCGAGGTAAATTCAGGGTTTATTATTAATGATGATGATGATAATTACGATAGTTTTGGAGTTAGTAATGACAATTTCCACACTAGTGAGAATGAGAGAGAAGAGTTTGAATGGGAGGAGGTTAGTGAACGAACTCAGTTTGATGAGAGAGATAACTTGAATTTGTTGATCAATGGAATTGAGGAAATAACTGTTTCATCCGAAATTTCCTCTTCTGAAGATGAGAATTCAAATTTAGGTGATGATGAAGGAACAGAGGAAGCTAGGAATATAGAATGGGAAGTTCTGTTGGCAGTGAATAATTTAGAGAGCACTTTTGATTTTGAATATTCTGAAGAAATTGATAACCCTAGGAGTGAAGTTTCGCGTATTAATCTTCCGGAAGATTACATTTTGACAATGGAATACGATGCCCTTTTCGGGCAATTGGTGGAGAATGAGAATGCTTTAAAGGGTAGCCCCCCTGCTGCAAAGTCTGTAGTGGAAAATTTGCCTTCGGTGGTGTTAACAAAGGAGGAAATTGGGGAGAATAATAATGTCGTTTGCGCGGTTTGTAAGGATGAATTTGCTGTTGGGGAGAACGTTTCGAAGCTGCCTTGTTGCCATCTATACCACGGGGACTGCATTTTACCATGGCTCGGTATTAGGAATACATGCCCGGTTTGTAGGTATGAATTGCCTACAGATGATGCAGATTACGAGAAGAGGAAGAATGAGAGAGTTGGTAGTGGAATTACTACTACGCCTCGTTTGGTTGATGATTTTGAGGTGAGTTACAATTTTGAACTTTTGCCTTGAAAAGTTGTTTCAATTCCTTAGGATATGGTTTTTTCGGGACGATATTTGTTACTTTTTTTTTCTGTATGTAAAAATTTCTTTGCATTTCATAGTGGTGAGGTTGCAGACTTTTATGTGGATAATAAAATTGGAAGTTATATTGATCCATGATTGAATATATAACTGTCTTGTTGTCTGCAAAATTAGGATATATCAACCATTCGTTTAAACATTATTGTTAGCGTTGAGTTGGAAGCTCGGGTCGTCGTGGTGTTTCAGGTTGTCTTGTGATTGAATTTGTTGAATGTATGTTTGATTCCTCAATGTGTTTGTTAGTGATCAGAAGACAGAATAAGTTGGATAGGTTGACAAAATATGGAAGAAAATGGAATTTTTTTTTTTGAATGGAAGTTTTACTTATTAGACCTATGCACTTTCATGTTGTGGATGTGCAGAGGAAATAAACTGAAGGCTTCTTCTATATTCAGGACAATTATTTTAGCATCTTATGTCCTTTGGGACAAGGGATAATTACAAAAACACCCCTGAGGTTTCGGCTAATTACGAAAAAACCCAAAGATTTTTTAAATTTACAAAAAAAACCCTTGAGGTTTGATTTCGTCTTACATTTTTCCCCTTCATAAGCAAAAAACATATCAAAACCCCCCTGATATTTATAAAAATACTACAGTTACCCCTTTAAATTTAACTCATAATCATAACTGATGGAATTTTTTGTAATTTTAAAACATCTCTGGTTTTGTTTTGTAATTAGCCCAAACCTCAGGGGTGTTTTTGTAATTATCCCTTGGGATAATTTAATCAAATATGAGATTGTGCCTTTGGACCAACTACTAAGATTCTGAACATATTATACTTCTTCTTTTTTGACATATGTTCTTGTAGCATTATTAACAAAGTATCCAATTTCTCAATTGTTTTTTTTTTTAGTGTTGTCTAGTAGTAATTGTATTCTTGTGGCAGATAGTACTTCTTTGTTTGTTTCTGGACAGTTTTTGGCATTTTGTAAGATTTAAAAAGGTTTTTGCTTTAGTAAATCCACATTCAGTTGCTGGATAATATCAAACATGTGAGAAGTTCCCTCTAGAATAGCTTTAGTGTTTACTCCAAAATGTGCCAGCCTGAAGTGGAGTGTTTACAAACACTAAAAAAGTGATTTTTTAGTGATTGTCAGCTTCTGGGTGGAAATACAAGGTGGAGTGAGTATTTTTCCACCTAGAAGCTAAAACTCACATTTATTTATTTAGTGTTTGCAAACACTCCCTACATGTAAAAATTTATTTCAAGAAAAAATTACAAAGCCCACCATTATACTAATGGCAATTTTAGCTAAGCAAGTCAATATAAGACTGCTGCTTTGAGGGTAATAACAGCTGAAATGCCAGTTTTACAATTATTCACATAATTTCTGTCTTAACTTTCTGAACAATGTAAATAAAAAAAATGATTTATGTTAGTATTACCTCTCGACGCATTTTTCTTGTAGGTTCATAATTCACAAATTGAGTTCAAATATTAGTTGATATCTCGTTTCGAGAAGTTTTTGGGGGTGATTGAGAATGAGGGATTTGATGTGATATATTAAGAAATGTGTGTATTTGTAGAGAAATGTATCGGGAAAATGTTTGATTAGTGATTCAGAGAAGTGATTGGGGAATTGGGTGATTGGGAAATGCTAACAAACATTTAAATTCCGAGAAATAGTCCAAGCTCAAAATTAATAACTGAAATACTTCATGTGAGAAGTTATCTGAGTAGTTTTAAGCGTAAAATTCACTTTACCCCCTTGTACTATTGAATTTGTATCAAATACCACCCTCTACTATTAAAACCTTCAAATACCTCCTTAAACTAGTAAATATATACTTGATGGACAAGAATACCCTTGAAATTATGAAATAACTAAAAGGTTTAATTCCACACCTTGTCTCTTCTACAATTAAACTCAATTAAATTGATTATATATTTTAATGATCTATGATTTTATTAGTAGCCAAACCTATAGTTAGATCAAAAATAAATAAAATGGAAAAATATAATTTCAAGAATATAGAGAAGTACAATTAATTTTTTTATATATCAACTAATACGGATTTTTTTGTGAACAAAAAAATATAATTATTTTAAAATTTTAAACGAAAAAACTTTGTAGTACTCTCTGACGACTAAATAATATTATAATAGTAATTTGATCTAAACACTAATCTTATTTAACTTCAAAATAAATAAATAATAGATTAATATATGAAACAACACATTATTTTATTAGAAAACATATTCGTTCAAATGAACTTATTATGTTGTTTTAGAAAAAATCCTGGAGACTTCTTTTTCACTTCGTCGCTCAGTTCTAGATTGCATTAATATTTTACAAGATTTTTTTATTTATTATATAATATTAGTTTTTTTAAATTTAATACATAATTACACGTCGTAATTTATCCATTAATATATTTAAATAATATATATGCACCATACTTAATAAAAATATATGTATAATTAAATAATATCTATTTTTTTGATTCGAAAGTTAGATATTGAATGTAATATTAATATACATTTATGTAACGCGCGTGTATATTTTCAAAAGTTTAATGTGTATTCTCTTAATATTAAAGTTTTATTTTTATTTATTTATTTCAATTAAATTTAATATTAATTTTATTTGTAAACTTGGCAATGAACAAAATTTGTGATTAAATTAACTGATATTCAACAAAGTATTTATAGCTTATAATAGAGGATGCAGTGTACCATTTAGCCTTTTATTTAAATCAAGGGTAACTTTGTCCATCAATATAATGTTATTGACTTGAGGGGGTATTTGAAGGTTTTAATAGTAGAGGGGGATATTTGATACAAATTCAATAGTACAAGGGGGTAAAGTGAATTTTACCCTAGTTTTAACAAACTTTTTATGGTTCATATTGTGATTCAGTATTTTACATTCTTCCATCAGTGTTCTCTCTCAAAAAAAAAAAAAAAATACTATCAGTGGGTCATGGGCCTCAATTAGAAATGTTTGATTTAGTCATTAACCCCTATATAATTTAGGGTAAAATTCACTTTACCCCCTTGTACTATTCACCTTGTATTAAATACCCTTTCTACTATTAAAACCTTCAAATATCCCTCCTAAAATAATAAGAGTTTAGTTTATGGACAAAAATACCCTTGATTTATGTAATATGTTAAATTTACTTTGCACTTCTACCATAAACCATAAAGGATATATCCTTTTATAATTATTCATCAATTAATTTGATACCAAATTGTATTCTCGATATTAATCCTGCTAATTCAAATATATCTTAAATTTAATTTAAAATAAACATATAGTATAATTTTAATCATACGAGAAAACACATTAATTTTTTCCAAATACAAATTATTACGTGAGTTTTTATCATCATTAATACTATAAATATATATCTTTAATAAGTAAATAGAAATTCAGAATTGATTTAGTAGATATTTATATTATGTGCACATGTGTAGCTCAAATAATTTATCAAACTACAATTGTGGTGATTTATTTTATGTTAAAGGAAAATCTTGAAAAATATTATTGCAACTAAGAGCTTTAAAGTGAAGAAATAATAAAATAATAGGAGATGCGCTGTAAAACAACATATTACAAATTTATATGACATAATTCATTTAAATTTATTTTAGCAATTTATTTGTCAAAGAATATTATAATTAGTTTTTTTTCAATATTTTAATTATAGTTTTTGTGTTTTCTTTCACGATTTAATTTTCGAGTTAGGTAAAGTATATGATCAAATTAATTTAACTTTAATTATAGATTACAAGTTATGTAATTTAATTTAAGGGTATTTTGGTCCATCAATTTATACTGTATTGATTTAGGGGGTAATTGAAGGTTTTAATAGTAGAGGGGGTACTTGATACAAAATTAATAGTATAAAGGGGTAAAGTGAATTTTGCCCTATAATTTATTGGACCTCCAATTATAAAAGACATTGGTCGATTGAATCATGCTCATGGGTCCGATTGTTCTATTTGAACAGCGTCAAAGATGTTTAATGGGAAAAGAGAGTATGAAATCTTGATGTTCTAATAAGTAATGCCGGGTACTATGGGAGTGTATGCATTCACTAAAAAAAGCACTTTTTAAATTTTGGCTGAAAAAAATCGTTTTGTAGTGTTTGCAAATCTTTTTGAATATATGGTGTTTTTGGTGCAAGATTCTAATTGCAAATTTGTTTGTAATAGGCTTGCGTTTGAATTGGGTTCACCAATTCCCGATTGGCTAGTGATCTAGTTTAATTGGTTCTTTAGCCCGTTGGCTAAGCATAGTTGTAATCCCTCGTGATGAGTTATTTTTCAGTTTATAATGAATTGCTATCGTTCGAAAAAAAAATGTCAATTTCTACTTTTGAGTCTGCTTCATTTAATTAAAATCTAAAAGCACGGAGAGGTGTGCTTTAAATTTCTGCTTCTGCTTCTTCTTCTAGTTTGACGTTTACAAATATAGAAACGATTTTCCAACTTTTTCACCAAACATTGTCAACTTCTGATTCTCAACTTCTAATTCTGTTTTCAAAATTATCAACTTCTTATTTTCAATCACATTTACTGTAACTACAATAATCACTTTTTTCTAAAAGCACAAGTGTTTGTAAACACCCCTATATATATTATGCTTTTGTATAAATAGCAGTTTGTTATTTCTTACTACTGTACTACATGCTTTTATGGAAGTGTTTTCATAATCCGTGTTTTTTCTTGGCATTGAGATGAGGCCATCGAAACAACTTTTGTTGGAGATGGAGATGGAGATGTTTCTTGGTATTGTTTTTATTGAAAAATGATTAAAAGGGTGAGATTATAATTTTATAAGCTTCAAAATTAATATGTTAGGAGCTTATAAGCTATTATTATTGAAAGATGATTTAAAGCGTGAGATTATAAGCTGTTGCAAAGTGTTTGGTACTTTCTAAAAAGAAAAATGAATCTTATAAACTTCAAAACTAATACGATAGGAGCTTATAAATTGTTTTTAGAAAAAGGTAGGCAATTCCAATTTATTTTCAAAAAAGATTTTACATTAACAACCTCCTTTGATCTCAGTTATTTTAATTATAAAATCGTTGTTTATAAGATGTAGAAGCTTATAATATCTTTTAAATAATCTCGACCAAACATCTTGTAAGCTCTTGCTTTTTTAAAAAAACTGTAAACAATCTGGCCCTATAAATTATAATTGCAGAGACTCGAATCCGAGCTTTTGAAGAGTAGTACTTGTGGCCAGGGACGTAGCCTATTCAGGCCCAGTGCGGTCATTGGACCGCACTGAAATTTTAGGCCCACCTAAAATATTTTTTTTAGCCCAAAATTTTTTAAATAAGCCTTGTTAAGTCTTGGGCCGGACCAGCCGGACCACACTCAAAATTGGTCCAGCCCATTAGTAAAACTAATAACCACATTCCTCTATTTAAAAAAAAAACTAAAAAAACCCAACTCATCAGCAAATAAATTGAAACACAAAGTGAGATAAAATAAAAGAAAAACACACGCACAACGGTACAATTCACAAACTCGACCGAAAGAAAATAAAACCTGGGGGGGTTAGTGGTTGGAAGCCGCTTGACCGACCGAAAGCTTTTTCTTGTTTGCTGTCAACGACGGACAATCGGAAGCTCGTCGGAATCCGGAAGAATTGAAGATTTTGTGGTAAACTATCATTTTTAACTTTTAATTTGTAAAGCCCTAATTTGTTTAATTTAGACTTCAATTGGTTAATGGTGAACTGTTATTTTTAGCTTTTAATTTGTAAAGCCTTTTTATATGATTTCATAATTATTGTTGTTCTTCCTTGTTTCTTTTTTCTGGGAATTTCAATTTGATTTATTAGATAGTTAATTTTTGTCTTAATAACATGGCCAAATTGGTGTTTGTGATTTAGTGTATGGTTAATTTTTTGGGATCCAATAGGCAAAATTGGTGATTGTGAAAGCAAATATGTTAACTTGAAATTTATACATTTCACAAGCAACTAATTAGAAAGTGTCAGGTTTGGGATAACCATATCCTTGGAATTTATGTTTAATTTATTTTTCTTGTTGGATTTTGTAGATTATGGAGATATTTTAGAAAAAGAACTCTTGAAGAAAGTATAAGTGTAGAAAGCACAAATAGAATTTCGAAAAGTATAAACAATGCATCCGAGGCTACAAATAGAGTTAAGGATGGTTCAAACACAATTGAAAAAGCTCAAGTATGCTTGTTGAATTCGATGCCGCAAAACTTCCCTATGATCCTGGACTTAGGATTCCAATTGCAAACTACAGTTAAAATGAAAAAAATATTTAACCGCACTGACTAAAAATCCTGGATACGTCCCTGCTTGTGGCCACTGGTGTCTGTGAAAGTAGTGGCTCAGATACATTAGCGCACGGTTTGTTTCTCCTTTTAACGAATTTTTCCGTTTTATGTTATTAAAAAAACTGATTTTTTTCCAGTTTTCACTAAATATCTCATCTTTATTTTTATTTTTTAAAAAATTAATATACAATAATTGCATATAATTCAAAACATATGGGTTTCACATATTTTTTATCTTTACATACGTATCTGCTTATATTTAAAATATTTTAACATTGCCCATTACGAACAAACATTAATATATGGTTATCTAAATCGTTAAATTAATATCATCGCATTTTATCAACCACAATGTCACTTCCTAGCGTATCTCCTCCTTCATAAACTAATATATATACACACTGCCACATGGTAAGATCCTTGCCACATATAATCTTATATATATATATATATAAACTCATCTATTTTATTTAATTTTTCATTTCCAAATATGTATATTTTCAATATTAAGACATTCACTCAAATACAATCTTGGTTTCAACATAATATTCAATACAAAATTAAAACTCATTGAATACTGATCTTTCGAATAAAATTAAATGGAAAAATAAACAAGCGGATTGCAAGTATTTTTGCGATCATCTATAACTTTTTTTTCCTTTTTAGTACGAGTTCCGATAGGGATAGGATATGTGTGTGATTTGATTACACGTCAATAGCCTAAGGTACAATTGTTCAATTAACCGAGTTACAATCAATTTCCGTCGTCTGTAATTTAATTATTAATTTTAAGTGTCATACCTTTTACATATTCATCATCTTCTTTTAGAAGGCGATTTTTTTTGTGTACACACGTGTGTGGACATGCGTGTGAAGATATTTGTATTAAAAAAAACGAAAAAAAAACTCATGTATAGCTATGACAAAATACAAAAAAAGGTTGTCCTATCCCAATATGGTTCATGTGTAAGTGCCCAATCACACAGACCACTTCAATCCCTCTAGAAACCCTTGTTTATATGGCCTTAGAAGTTAGATCTTTTTCAACCACACTTTTTAAGTACCATTACGATATTTTTAGAAGTGGGGACTCAAGATTATTACCTCAATCATTGTGGTATTGAATATGTGAATCTATTTTGACTGAATAAAAGTTGAATCTAATAAAGAAAGACCACAAAAATATATCCAAATAAAAAAAAATAAAGATTATAATATAGTAAAGTCTAGATGGCTCCAATATTGGCCTTCACACCCTCCAATACAAATTTGATGATGGAGTATTTTTTTTTAAAAGGCAAATTTTATTTGTATTTTCATTCAATGCTTAAGACATTGATGAAATATAGACCTAGTGGCTAGAAAAATGGATTTCAACTTGTATTTTTGTTACTGTACAATGGAATTTAAATTCTCAAATCTGTTGAGCTATTTTTTGAGTTATTGTGATTGATTTCAAATTCATTAAATATTTACCTACAAATCCCGATATTTCTATCCAAATGCATCCTAATAATTCTACAATGAAAATCAATGGAACATATTGTTTTTTTTTTTTTCTGAGGAAAATGGAACATATTGTTATATGAATAGAAAGTAGTTCAAGTAAAGAAATTTGGATAGGATTTATGATCCAAATTTAAATTTTCAACATGGCCTCCTTTATTTTAATTAGTTGGTGAATAATATATATATATATATATATATATAGGAAAAATAAGATTTTGAGTCTTGTAAGTTGGATCTTTTTGAGAATTAGTCCTCTAAATTGTCACATTCATATTTTAGCACTTTAACTTTCGAATTTCTAGATATTCGGTCCTTTAACTTTCTATATATTCAGTTCTTTAACTTCAAATTTTACTTTTGATCTTATAACTTAACATATTTTAGAAATTTAATTTTATAACTTAGCAATAGTTAAATTTAACTAATTTATCAAAAGGTTAGTACTCACACTTCACATTTTTTAAAGGACCAAAGGTAAAATAATTAAATTTCAAAATTTGAAAATTAATTAAATTATAAAAACAATTAAAAATTAAATTAATTTTATTAATAAAAGATTTAAATAAATTGAAATTTATAAAAAAAATTAACGAATTTTAGGAAAATTAAAACAATTACATCAAATTAGTAAATTAAGAATAATTTGTCATATTATTGCAATTAAACTTTGGCGAGGAGATTTATTTCTAAAGAATTATTTCAAAAGATACATGTATTTCAGAAGGTTTAAAAAATTAAAGCTTGAAATATTTTCAAAAAAATAGTTAAATTAAAAATGATTAATTAATTTTTTAAAGTTAACTATTAATTTAAATTAATCAATTTTAGAAATAAAATTTAATTAAAAAATAACTTTTTTAATAAATTAAGTAAATTTAACTATTATTAAGTTATAGAACTAAATTCCCCTAAAAAAAAGATTATAGGACTAAATTTCTCAAATATATTAAGTTATAAGTTCAAAAGTAAAATTGCTAAGTTAAAGGACTAAATATCTAGAAATTCGAAAGTTAAATGATTTTATTCTGATCATGTCAAGAAAATATTTGCAGATGAATCTAAAACTGTGATCATTATAATGTCCGGCATGAAACAAAGAATGTGCAAATAAACAGATCTACATGGCACCACCAATATTAACCATGTCGACGGAAAAGGGTGCATATCACCTTTGCTTCCAATTTTAGCATCCTAGACCTTGCAAATTGCAATTTTCATCATTCTTATCCTGCTGGAGCTAGAAAATGAAGATTGAGAAAATGATTTTTTTCCCCTTAAATATAATATATAAAAGTAGATTTTTAATTTGTTTTTAGAGTGATAAACTTTTAAATACCAGAGGATATTTGTGGACTGGCCGAGGCCGAGTTGGTATGCTCTTCTATGGGCTAATTAGATGATACCCAATTGGATAGAGGATATCACCCAACTTTTTGTAAATTTGATATATGTCCTATTTTGATTTTTGTTGGGAAAACAATACATGCATATGTCATAATAAAACACGTGTTAAAATCACAAGATACTTAGGTAGTGCTCAATTGAGTAGCATCTCATTATACCTAGATTACTCTGCTCGGTAGATAACTTAGTTGATCGATTGTCGCGATGGAACTTATTTGGATTTTTAAATATGTCAGCCAATCTACTATCAGCAAAAACCATAATATAGCAAAATCCTATATTGTTTTATGTTTCTAAACAACACTTCCAAGGTTGTCCTTTCGACGCCCAGAGAATTAGGGCTGACATTACAAAGATAAATAACACAACATAATATGAAACACGACACGATATCAAGGAATTTTAAAATTAATTAAATTAAAATTGTTATTACATTTAAGATTAAATAAGATAAATAAAACGAGTACAATAGCATGATTTGTCACTCCTAGTGAGAATACAAAATCCTATGGCCACGAGGAGTGAAAGTTCTCCAAGGAATTTGGATGTTTCCAATCCCATAGTTAATGGGCGAAAAATGATTTCATATTTTCATTACAACTTCTCTCATAATTATAATCTCGACCTATAATCATCTTTATTAATTTAACAATGGACTCTGGAAATATGTTCCCAATCACAAATGCACAAATATCTCTCAATCTTAGGAAAATATATATTATACAATGAAGAATGTATTTTATGCTTAAATTTTTTTGACTAGGTGTTTTAAATTAAATGATTATAATACTGAAATATTTTGAAGAATAGAAGATTAATGTAAAATATAATAAGAGATATTATATTCTTATCCCTATAAAAATAAAGTATATTGCTTATGGTTTCCATATACATATATGTTGCTCATATAATGTCGTTTCAAAGTGAAAAAATCAGATACTTAAAGCATATTAAAACTATTTTATATAATATTTCTCAATTATCTCGGATGAAAACGATTTCTTGATTACTCATTTACTCTATATTCTATATTGTACGAACTTTAAGTACAGAATTTTTTTCAAGATACATACCAATCTTTTCATTGCAATGTGTCTCGTCACAACCAACTAACCACCCTCAAGCATCAACACCACCACCGACTATTTCTGACAGTTTAATTTTATTACATCAATCAACTTTTTTTTTTAAAAAAAAGTAAAAAAGAAAGAAATACACACACACACACACTACCATCCAAACTACAGGCATTTTCAGATCATAACATATTTTTGTAACATTTTACCCTCTAAAGTGCCAAATTTTATCTAACAACCCTTTATCGATTTTAGTTACCTTGCAGCGATCCCATTAATTACTCATTCCTTTGTTCCATGGAGGTTGCAATTCCCTCAAGCATTTGGAAAAGGTTGTTACTCCAACAATTTTGGTGTTCTCCACTCAGTTTTTCCTATGGTGCTATGGTCCCAAGTGGTTGCGGCCCCCCTATTGTAGTCCCTTTTCCATTAAATACAATTTATTCTACTTATTTTTCTGGGTTATCACATATTGGTGCTCTTAAGTCTCCTAGTTAACAAGAATGATATCCCACAAATTACTAGTAATCCCCAATCTTGTTCTACTATGGTTTCTGGCAAACCAAATTTTATCCCTAAACCTGTTAAAAAGGGGATTATTACTCGGTTACTATTGATGAACATATTTATCAGCAAAACGTTATGAAATCTTCATTTTCGTCAACTAGGATGATGGTTTTGTGTAAATGAACTAAGCCTTGGACATTGATGCCACTTCAAAAGCTTACGAAATTAAGGAATATTACAAATCTTTGGCAATTAATTCTCTGGGTAAATGATACTTTTATCTAAAATTATCTAATGTTATGGATTATTCTAGAGCCCAAGTTCGAGTTACTTGGCCTGTTAATTTGGGTTTTATTAAATTGTCCCCATTGGTACTTGACTTTAATTCGTATAAAGTTACTACGTCTACTACTAGTGTTTGAGTTTAGATTTTCGAACTTAGTATTGAATATTGGTATTCTAATTTCATTATGGGAATTGCGAAAGCAATAAGGATCCCGATTCAAGTTGATTAACGTTTGTTGAATCGATCTCTGGGTCATTTTGTTTGGGTATTGGTTAATATTGAATGTCTAAACATCTTCGGGATTATGTAATGGTTGAAAGGATAGGTCATTGCTCATTTATTTTTCTTAGTTATGAGAAATTGCCAGAATATTGTGTTAATTGTTGCATTACGGAACATCTTCGACATCTTGTCGCCGATTTGTGAGGCTTAATCCAACTAAAAACCCTATTTTTCAGCATTTCTCTAGAGGACGATCTCAAGTTAGAAAGGTGTTTCAACCAATTAATATTCCACTTGATAAAGATGTTGGACCTCTAGCGCTACTCGGATTGACGATTGTCCCCACAAATCAACACGAGTCTTTTCTAGCACGTTTTGTCCTCACTCACGCGCACCCGGGAAAACTTCCAAGGGGGTCACCCATCCCATGTCTACTCCAGGCCAAGCACGCTTAACCTCAGAGTTTCTATGTAATGGGCACCAAAAAAAAAGATGCATCTGTTGATATAGGTAGTCCAAATCAAGTCCTTTAAACTCTCCTTTAACTGTGCAATCTAGCGCTAACGAGTTCGAATCGCGGGCCACACCTCGCGCCTCTTTTAAAGCCCATTGCAGGCAGGATGCTGGACCAAATCCCAACAAAAGACAATGATGTTGGTGCTCCTAAGGATACTGCGACCTCCCCTAAGCCTGTTGGTGCCGTTGTTGAGGTTGTGGTTCATTCTCTTAGGCATGTTGATGCTTCCTCTCATGTTGTCACTTTAGGGAATTATTTTGTTGCTTTAGAGGATGCAAATGATTTGGTGGACGATAATGAAGATCCAAACAAGGCCATGACTTGTAATTTTATGGAAGACTCTTCAATTGCGACACAAGGGCATGCCAATCCATCTTTGGCTTCGCTCACCATTAGCAAATTTGACTACTTTGGATGCACATTCAAAATTTGATCACACCGCATTGAATATTGCATCTAGGTCGTCAGTGGGTTTCAAAGTAATGGCTACATCAACACGAAAGCATTGGTCTGATATGGCAGATGAAGAAGAACAAGACAAATCGGAAGCTTTAAAAACCAAGCTAGACGACTCCTCAACTACTCCGTTTGTCATTCATTCATGTTCTCCCTCAGAAGCTATGAAGACTATGGAAATTGTGGCTCGAGAATACTAAGCCGACATTCCACAAAATACTACAAACCATCAAGACGATACTCAACCACATGCAAAAACAACAAATGCCAATATTACTCGAAAATCCTCGAGACATAAACGCCATTCATTTAAATCGCATTTTAAGTTATTTTGTTGTTTTTCTTTTCTTGAAATTTTTGCATTGTTTTTCCTGTGCTACCTGATCGACTTGTGATTAAGATTTTTTTTCCTTTCTTTTTTATATATTTTCATTTATTTAAAAAAAAAAACTAATAGACTACTGTCTGATTCCAAAAAAATAACACATATTATAACCCATTTAAATGTGCACCTACCTATTTTCCTACAATAACAATAATAATCTACAACAGTGTCAAGTTCCATTTGTTGATAACTTAGACAAAGGGCATCGTAATATCTCGACACATGTTGAAGGCAAATAGTGCCAGCACAATTATAATTATATCAAAACTTCCAAACAGCAGGAGCAACAACATATATTAGAAATCAAAATGTTTTGTTAACACCAATTATAGTGAAGAAAAGCAGTGGCCCATTTTCTATTAATAACTAAACACCTTTTTTATCCACATTACAAGTGGGTCAAGAACTTATACCAAGTACGTAAGCACATTATAATTTATACCAATGACTCCAAAATGCTACTAATAATTCGAATCAAATGCAGCACCAAATCCTCATTATTGCACCAAAATGGCATATTAATGTTTTTATTAATAGATACTATTGATAAAATGGGGGGGTAAAAGTAGGTGATTAATTTATTCTAAATTTAGTGAGAAAAAGTGGGAGAAAAAGTTGATGATTCAAGAAGGCGTTAGCTATGAAAAGCTTATCCTGTCATAAGACTCATAAACAATCTGTTAATCTCTTGACCTCATTATGAAGAAGAGAAAAAGGATTTAAACTTAATATTTGTACAGTTTTAGCACCATTTTAATATGCAAGCTCCATTCAATGAATGTCAAGTTGTTTCTTGTCTATACTTGGAATGAAATATAGGAATCCAGTGGATTTTTCTGTTGCAAGTAATTTAAGTAATATAAAAAGAAAAGAAAAATTACAACTTGCAGGAAATTAAGGTTGTATACAAATACCTTGGCTAGATTCTTTTATAGGAAAAAGATTTTTGTGGGATAGAATTTTGGCACCTGTTGGAATTTGGAAAAGGGATATGTAAAACTTTCTATAACTATATTTAATGTATTAAAATTTTAAAAGAATATCACTTTTCAAACTTATATTAAATTCTGTCTCATTAAGTTGTTGCTCTATGTAAATCATAAACTAATTAACCCCTAAATAAATATAGGAAACATGTGAATAAAGGTGATAAAACTTCAATTGGGATTTGGGATGTCATTTACTCAGCCTCTTATAGTAGTTTAGTGGTTAAGATTCTTAAGACTATGGAGTTTAATTCCCATCAGCACCTCTCCCCCCGGGATGCACTTAAAAAAGAAATAGAAAATCGAAGCTAATGCTTTCCAAACTTATATTTAAGAAATAACAACCTAAATTGAACACTCTAACAGAAGCCAATATAGTATTTAGCTCACCTTTAGGCTTTAGCTAATGTTGGTAATATAATAAGTTTCTCAGCAAAATAAATCAATGTTTTGCTAAGTTTGATTATAGTTTATTGTAAACGATTATGTTTTAACAAAATTTGTATTGCCTTCACAGATATTTTTTTTTAAATGCTACCTTATCATGTAACTTTGTAGAAGCATTTAATTAATATATCTAGATGATTATATCCCCAACCGAAGGCGCCAACCTAATTGCATGAACATAGTCCAAATTAAAATCAAACATAGACTAAATAAATTTGAAGTTGTTCCTAGCTTGAAACTTCTAGTTAGCCAAAATTAATCACGATAATAAAATTAGACCACCCCATGATTTGCGAAAAAGTAAATTGACCATATAAGTGATAGAAAGTACCTTATGAACTCTGAAAACTAATTTCATCCTGCAAATGAAGAGCATAAATTTTTATAAATGTAATATCTTCTTGAATTATAAAAAAATCTTCTCTAAGACTTTATATAGATTGATGGATTTGAAGTTAAGAATTTCAAGTACATATCAACAAATTCATTGAACTTGTTTGAATAAGTTCATTATTCAATGAATTTCAAATTCTTAAGTTCACTCAAACTATTTTTCGAGTATTTGTGGTGGATTTCAAATCCATCGTATACGGAGCCATTTTAGAATTGAAATCTCCCCCTCACATCCTATCCTCAAATTCAAGCAACCCTAATAAGATTTCTTAAAAACTTTTAACTTTTTTTCCCACAAAAAAAAAGAAGCCAAACACCTAGTTGATACCACAAAAGACTGAGGTAAAAGAAGCCAAAATAACCCCATAGCCACCCCTACGAGTTCAGACAAAAACCTGATTGGGCTCAACATATGATTGTTGTATGGAAATCATTTGTCTTCAATACCCTGAAAGAAAACTTTTGTATGGGTTACTTGAGTGGGGTGCATAAATGGCTCGCATATGGTAACAAATGCCAGTACCACAACATTGAGACCCCCATCATGGATTATACCACCTGAAAAAAGGTCTTGTTGTCAGCCCTATCAATACAACCACAAAAATAATACATTTTTCATCTCTAACACACACAAATCTTCACACAAAAAAATCCTAAAATTTGTATCCAAACGTTAAATACTCCTAAAGGCATTTACATTTGAATACGTTTTTTTTGGGGGGGAAATTTAGTAAATTGCCCCTCCATGATGGAGGTATTTTTTAAAAATGCCCCCAAAGTATTAAAACTTGATTGATGCCCCTGCATTTGTACTACCCATCTCACTGCCCACTTAATTGCCCACCAAATTATGTTCGCAGAAAAATATTGAATTCATAATTTTTTTGCATATTTCAAGAACAATTACAATTACATACTCATTCTATATATTATATCCAACACGTCAATTTATACCCGTTCTAAAAATCTTAAAAGTTCGGCCGGTTTCCAATTTTCAAATGAAATTTAAGAATTCAATTAAATACAATGAACACCATCAAAAAAACTAATATGAATATGATTTTTAGAATTGGTAAAATTTTACACTGTTAGATATAGTATCGAGGATGAGTATATAGTTGTAATTGTTCTTGAAAAATGCGAAAAAAATTGCAAATACGGTCTTTTTCTTGAACAAAATTTGGTGGGCGATGAGTGGGCAATTAGGTGGGTAGTGTGGTAGGCAGTAGAAGTGCAGGGGCATAAATCAAATTTTAATACTTTGGGTGCATTTTTCAAAAATACACCCGCATGGAGGGGCAATTTCTCAAATTTCCCTTTCTTTTTTTTACATGTCTAATACGTAATCTCTATTTCAATTTATGTAACGCACGGTCAAAACGTGTGGTCGACACAAGTGGTTAAAATTGACATGGAGCCAATTGGGGGGAACCTGGTGAACCCAACAACCATGCGAGCTTGTTAGCAAGGGCCCATTAAGAAAGACCTAACGTGCGCCTGCACTTTCCTAGTCTGCCAACCTTAAAGTAAATCACATTTTCAGAAAGAAAAAAAATGTTTATGCTAAAAAGGGGCAGAGCAGATGTTAAATCCAGCACCCCTCCGTGCAATACCCTGACCGTTAGTTTAGGACACTGTCCCTTATATATTCGATTCCCTAGTCATTTTGATTTCTGAAAAGGGGTCCGACACATAATATATTTCTGATTTTTCACAAAGAAAGATGGTTATTTAGAGGTAAAAATGGGAAAAATGATGGGATACAACTTACAAGCATGATTTATTGAAAGATAGATAAGATATGCTGACAGGGGATTGTGCCTTAAGTGGGTAATATGTATTTAATCATTTCTTTCACATCAGAAACGCGCTGTTTACAGCCAACCCCATCTTTTTTTCTTTTACTACCACTTTTTTTTGTGTGTGTTATAGGAAGATAGGAAGAAGAAAAAAGCAAATCTTACGTCTCCATATCTTTTAATTTTTTAATTCGCCAATTGTGTGTAACTAAGTCACCAGAAAACGTCTCCATTGAGAACCTAATGTGTAAAATACTAACTAATTACTTTTAGTGGAGTCCTTAACTAAAATACTCAACTCCTTTTGCCAGAGTTGTCAATTTCGGCCCGCCCCGGTGGGTTGGCCCGACCGACCCGGCAAAAACACCGAATTAGGACCTACTTTTAGAGGCCCGAAGCGAGCCAGGTTTTTGGTACAGTCCGCTAGGCCCGAAAATCAGCCCGGACCAACTCGATTTTTTCGTTTGGCCCGATGGGTCAGCCCGTTTAACACCTCTACCTTTTGTGCCATATCATAAAATTTTATAGTTTCGGGTCTAAGTATTCAAGACACGTCAACCAGAAGGAATTTGTTAGGCAATCATCCATTTTTCGACAACTGCTTACTTCCAGAGTCGACATGATTCATCGATCAGTCACCATAACTATGCTAAATCGAGTTGTGTAAACAATGTATTCTACTAGATTGGTCTTTGTTTATGCAGTTTAATTCCACCAAAACTCTCCAAGGTTCAACCTCAATCATGGTGAGAAACACTAATATGCTTATGGTCCTTTTTGAACTAAAAACAAGGAAAAAAAAAGCTAAGAAATGACAGGCGTCCTATTAAAGTCTAAAAGATTAGTCTATCAAAAAAACAAGATTTCGTCACTTGGTCAAAAACTTTAACAAAGGGTGATAAAAATTGTGGGGATGGTTCCTTTAAAAGTTTGGAGGCATTCTGAAAGCAACAATACCTTAAAATAAGTCTCTAAACTTATCTTGATTCATAGAAAAACACATACATATATGTGTATATGTGTATGTATGTTAAGCAGGAAGAAATACAAGGATTAGCAGTAAATTATCAAATGAAACCAAAGTAGTTGTGATGGAAATTGAATGGAGGAAAAATGGTACTTCCAAAAAGTATTTAAAACAAGTACAGTAGACAAAAAGTTGGCCTGATGTATGTATTCATTTATTCAACCACATTAATCATCTTCAGTACTCTCTCAATCCACCAATATGGTAAAGACTTTCCATCAGGAAAGAAAATTGGAGTAGAGGAATAGCAGAAAAAATAAAAACCAGGGGAAAGCACCAATTGAGACAAGAAAAGAAAGAGGAGTCATATTTTGTCTAATGAGTTTATTGACTATTTGAGGGCACTCACTCAACCTGACCCAATATGTAGGAGAGAGCATTTACCTCCATAATACATCCTCTTCTTGATACATTACAAACTTTTTTTTCTTTTTCTTAGTGCATTTCAAAGTACATCCATACACTCATTACCTTCTCAACCCCACCACCATCCGTATATGATTTTTCACATTGCGTAAAAATGGGTAAGTTGTGTAGTGAAAATGGGAATGGGAACCTGATCTTTGTAAAAGTGATCAAGATAAGGGAAGTTTTGAGAGCAGCACTAAATTGATTAACATAAAGAAGGAAAATAGCTCCATGAACACTGACCTGTTGGGGCATACGACATTCGGTAATGATTCTGCTGTAATGGTTTCTCAAGACAACACGGGAATTATCAGTGGTCGAACGTCATGCATTATCTTGTGTATTGTTATATCCATCAGCTTGACAACTTTCAGTGCATATGCAATGCACCAACCTGCAGGGGCGTATTCTCCCCTATGATTGGGGGGGCTTTAGCCCCCCCAAAATTTTTGAAATTTTATTTTTTTATAGATATATTTTATTTTTAAATATTAATTTTTAGTACTAAATATTTATTTTTTATTGATTTAGCCCCCCAAAAATTTTCAACCCCCCCAATATTTCGGGTCTAGCTCCGCCCCTGCCAACCTGCAAACATCTGCCCAATTTAGTAACCATATTATTTGGTTAGGTAGAGAATTACTAGAAATACAATTTCCCTATTTGTCAATGATAAAGGGAAAACTTTGCATGAAAGCATTTTCAAATTTAATGAATATACATGGTTCCAGTTTAGTAAATGGAAAACACTCTGTCAATCAATTGAACAGGAAATAAAATGCCAATATAATCAGGTTAACATCTAATCAGACTATGTACTTATCCAGCTTTTTATACCTTATGAAATGCTCTTATCAGTCCTCCAGAAAATGGCATAGGAATTGAGTTAACGTGTCATTAAGTTATAATATTATGTCTAAATATCTCTTTATGCCAAAACAAGGCACTAATGCTAACAACAATGTCTGAGGCAGGGGCTCTGATCTAATATAGAAATTTGATGAAACTAAAGAGGAGATATATCTAGTTTATTTGAAAAATGGTTCCACAAAAGTGGTTTTTTGAGTCACCAATTTCATTTATGCAAGTTTCCACTTTTAGTAAAGGGATTGCCATCCCCAACCTCCTACCTGGTTTTCTCCTATTCATTTTACGTCACTCAACTTTTCTGGCTAAAAACCAATGTATAGTAGAAAACATTTTACATTGGCTGACAATTAGCACCATTATTTAGATTGACTTCTCATCCCATTTTCCTCCTGGCCCTTTTTTTTTTTCTTCCACAACATTTCCCAAAATCAATTATTATACCCCCACCCCCATGTAAGCACTCTTTTTTTCTTTTGTCCTTTTCGTTTTGATAAGATTATCCGATACTCAACCAATATAGTAATACAATTAATATGGATTTCCTAGATTATGGTCCATTGCAATCATGCAACATGCAACCATTCTATACATGTAATTAGTCCTTAAATACATAGATTTATACATCATGTTTGGCAAAAGCACATTTGAGATACTATATAAAGCACATACACAGATTTGGTATCATAGTCCACTGGTCTCATCTTTGAGGTACTCTATTGTTCTCTAATTTCATAAAATGGGGGCCACACCACCTTTTTCCCATTCTATAAATTCACCTCTCCCCACTAGTTTCCCTTCGCCTTCAACCACCACCTGATATCTCCCTAAAACTCATTCCACAATAATATCACAACAATGCAACCAAGTGAAATTACCGAGCTCCATTATCTATACCCTTCAAACCCAACTCAATTCTCAGCCCATTTTGGCTTGACTAGTAATAACATTAACACCACACCACCATATCAATTTAGCAGATTTCCTAACCCATTATATCAACTCAATATCACGCCCCAAGTTCAAGAACTAAATCCTCAAAGTTTCAGCAGTAATTCAACTTCCGATGAAGCAGATGAGCAACAATTAAGCATAATAAATGAGAGGAAGCAAAGAAGAATGATTTCGAACCGAGAGTCCGCAAGACGATCACGCATGCGCAAACAAAAGCACTTGGATGAGCTTTGGTCACAGGTTGTGTGGCTCAGGAATGAGAATCACCAACTCATGGACAAACTGAACCATGCATCGGAGCGTCACGATCGAGTACTCCAGGAAAATGCTCAGCTCAAGGAAGAAGCTTCTGAGCTTCGTCAAATGCTTACTAACATGCAGATCAGTAGTCCTTTTCCTAGCCTGAGAGAGCTTGAAGATGATCCCTGCAATGATTTGGCCTAAACTATCTGAGACATACGCTGTCATTTTTGTCTTCACTTAATCACTTCAATCCATTGTTGTTATCTCGGTCAATATTGTTATCTGTATGAGATAAGATTACTGGTGCAATAAAATTTAATTAAATAAATCCATTGATAGCATCAAGAAGCTCAATTTTCTGGGAAAAAATTCCTCCATGTCCAGGCACTAACACACACTTCACACACAAGAATAAACCTGTGAAACTAGGAACTTGCTTATCGGGATATATTTGGCATCTTAATTCTGACAGTGCAATTATAGCATATATTGCCTATATTTTGAATCATGAACTACAGAGTACATGAAAAAGCAATTAAAAACTGAAAGAATGGAAAAAGTATCAGAATCATGTGAATAAGAATTGCATTTGTCTAGGATAAACAAACAGAAGAACAAAAGGCAAAACATCAGACACATGACTTACTGACCAAACTTTTTTTCTGAGAGCACTCCAACTAGTTTTTGCTAAAAACATGTCCTCTGGCATTAGGGGACCACTTCAGTTGCTCTGAATCCTCTTGAGTCGACAATTAGGGAACACGGTGTTTGGTTTATCTTATCATCTTCAATCTTTAGCTCCTCCAGAAACGGCCATGGTAATATTACCTCACTTAAATTTTGTTTCCCTTCAAATGGAGTCCATAATCTTTGTTGATTCACTCTTCTGCAGTTTGTTGCCTTATTTAATCATTTTGGAACTAGATTTTTACATAGTAACACCTGTAATTGCATTATTTATCTCGTCTTACCATACTTCCATTAAATTGTGATATATGTCTTCATTTAGATACGAGTTTCTTAGGGAGACAAAATAATCAAATCACTGGAAGATGACCTTTTGTCCAAGAGATTCTAAGGAAATTATGAAAGAAAAACAAGCATACAAAACGGTTCCAATATGCATAAGCATGCAGCTATTCCCTTTTCTAATTTTCCTCAATATAGATTAACAAGAGGTGTATCAATTTGTGTTTACCAAAACATAGACAATCCATTATAACTTGATATGGCGATTGATTCAAAATCACAGGCACAACTCACTAACAATTATTTGACATGTTCTCAAAATCAAATTGTTTCTCACAGACATTGCTCACTCTGATGCATATTTTCACGATTCCATAGAAAAACGAATAAATAATCTACCACTGGATTTTTCAATTAACAAGCAACAATGCGATCGTTTTAACAATGAAACAATCGAAAAAAGTACCAGATTATTTGCTCTATGAAACGACGGGCGTAGCCATTCAACGGCATGTAAAGGAAATAGAACTTCACCAGGTTGGGGATTTAATCTGGAAATCATCACTCTGTAAGGTCTCCTGTAAATAATTCTGCGCATAATTCAATACAAAAGCTGATCGACGATCACTGTTCAAACATTCAAATTCCAGATACCTCTTTCAGATTTGGAAACTCCCGGGTTGATTTCGTTTTCGCGGTAGCACAAAACGCCGCCGCTTATGCAGTTTGTTTGTTTAATAATTTTATATTCTTTAGCTAAATAACAATTTAACCCCCAAATCTCTCTGTATTTTGTTTGCTCCCCTGCTCTATAAATAAACATTTTACTCAAATTATCAAATGATATGTGACACAAATAGTCATACCTGTTCTTATAATTTAAATATTCATATAATTATCGTTTCTAGTAAAATATTCATATAATCGCTGTTGGAAAAAATCGGTTTTGTTAAGCCGAAATTCTAAGTGTGGGAACTCGTTAATTTTGGAAACGAGTGGTGCAATTATTTTCACAAAACCATTTATGGGTGAGTGAGAAATCGATGCACAAATGGTACACTTGGAAAGATATATTTGTGGGAAATGTATCCAACTTATATGGAAGTTGGTAGATTGGTCAAATCCGGTGTTTGGTAAGTTGCTTGATTTTATCCGTTAAATAGGCAACTTTGACCCAAATCACCAATTTATGGTAACCTGAATGATTGCATCAAATCATTCCTAAACCGATTGAGGCCACAATTGGAAGGTTTGACTTGGCATAAAATCAATCTAATAAAGGAAGGATTTGATTGAGGATTGATGGGCTTGATTGTGTCCAAAATCATTGGGGCTTTCCTTTGGAGAAACCCTTATGTTTTCCCTATATATTGGAGTCCTCCTTCAGTGGATTTTCGTGCATTATACATCACAAACACAGAGCAAATCTGTGCATTCATATCACAGTATGTCACTCAAAATTCTGCATTACCCCAAAAGTGTCACGTAGAAGTGTGGTGTCACCTCAGGCCTTACTTATCTCAGTTCGCCGGGTAGAAGAATTTGTGGTGCTCCTATCCTTTACCAAAGTCGTTGTATCTTGGGAGACTCGTTGCACCGCAACCGTGAGCATCGTGACGGGGCAACAAGAGTCTTAAAGAAAAGTTCGCCGCTCGACTTGCTTTATTGCTTTCTTTTTCGCTTTGCTTGTAATAGACTATTGTTAGTTCAAATTATCCCCCGCTGTATCCCTCTGATTTTTGGTTGTAATCCCAACATCACGGAAATGTGTATGATAAAGTTTATTTATATATTAATATTTATTTATTTTTATATCAGATGTGTCTTTTTTTGCCAATAACGATAGATTTTAGAGATAAATACACTTACTCATCCGAACTATACTGATTTTTACACTTTACCCTCCAAACTTTAATTCGTGACACTTTGCCCCCTGAACTATGAAAATCGTTACACTTTACCCTATATGAGCAATTTTGCCCCTAGGTTTTATCCTTTTAAAACAATAGTTCAAGTTATCCCTTTAAACTCTATTTTGTGGCAATCTACTACATAATAATAAATTTATTGCATTAATCATTAAACATGAAACTTTTACTCCATAATCAATTTGTTTTGATTTTTCGAGAAACGAGAATTCTTATTTTTCATCACTTGTTTTGTTCGTGGCATTGTTACACCTACTTAAATCCGGTCTCTATTCGGAGGTTTTAAATGGATCATGTCAGGTTTCATTTATAAACTCAACAGGACATACATTAATCAAAATTCTCATTTCAAGTATAAGTCCGTATACAAATTAGGTCTATAGACCGAAAATGAACATAGTCCATTACGACCATATCGAACTGCCCAACATGCTTCCGTAAAATTAATAAATCCCTTAAAATTCATACCTTCTTTGGCCAAACAAAGACAAGGGTTAAATGGTTCGCAACACCACCGATCGGAAAATTATCGCCCCGGATCGTTTGACAAACATGACTCCTCAATGTTCAACCTCACCTCGGGAAGATGATCGCAAGTTATCCGACTCCCTTAAACCTTGTTCAAGCCACAAAGACGCCTTGGTTCGTTTCCTACCCCGGCGTATAAGTAATTCTTAAACGGGATGAATTAATAGTACTTTATGAACACATATTGAAGCAGAAAGCCTCTTTTTATTAAGAACTTATAGAAATATTTATTACATTAGTAATCTCCTTTTGGGATGAGAATACCGGTTTAGTCTATCATAGCCGAGGTTTGCACTTGAAAACACATAAAAACTTAAAACTAAAGCACTCAAAACATTACAAATTTTCTCTCGGACTTTATTATAAGAAAACTAAGGAAAATGTTCGATGTCCTCAGCTTCCTTCAAATCTCGCATTTTATAGATGTAAGTCCGGACTTGAAAGGCGGACTCCAAATCTTCCGATACTTATGACGCCACCGCTTACGTCATATCCTGCGTTATTGCCTCGCCACCAATTTGGTTTTCTTTTTTTTCTTCCGCGTGACTTTCGACCCGTGAAAGTTGTCGGGAATCTTCTAAAAATTGATTTGCGTGGTCCCCGAGGAAAACGCGTTTTGTGAGTCGGCCCTTATCCTTTTTTTCACCGTCTTGTCGGTCGGGTTTGGGTCGAAAACCTTTCCCAAACTCGGGTTCCTTCTGTCGGGGCATGCTTGTGATCCGGTCGATCCAACGGCCCACATGCGCCATATTACACAGAATTTTCGGTAAGTTTCTTTGCTTTAGGAATCTTGTTTTCCCGGAGAATTATTCTTTTGGTCTCGAAGAGTTCTTCCGCAAATCCTCGTGGTTGATCCGGTCATCGAATTCAAAAGGAAAGATCCACTCGCCGACTCGGAAGAACTTGAATGGATATTTGACTTTGTCCATTTCGATTAGACAAACCCAAAGACCCCATGCTCAAATGGTAGAAGCTTCGTCTTGAGAAAATGCTCATACTAACACCGGTCCTTCTTCCGGTGAAGGCGCTTAATGTATTTTAAAGCATTTTCATCCAGGTCTTCTTAGCTTGATGAAATGAAAAGCTTCATTAAAGCCTTTCTTCATTTGGTTTAGGAGTTGACCGATAAAATACAATTCCAAAATATCTCCTACGGCCAAGTGTGGATTATTGGCCCAGGTCTCGTGAATCGCTTCCCCAATCCATTCGGTAATTTTGAAATTTCGAGAATCCTGGTGACACGGTATAGATTGAAGCTAAAGCTCCAAAAGTATACCATTCTTGTATTTCATTTGGATGACTTCTGGTTTCATCCAAACTCGGGATATTTTCGAGATATCAACCATTGTTTTCTCGGGTTAATACCTTGTCTTGTAACTAGTTTCTCCCATTGCCGATATACCGCATAGGAGAAATCTTAATCTCGTCGTTTGAACCTTAGATTTGCACATCGTGGCCTAAGATTCAACTCTCCTCTTTTACCCCGAGGAGGTGTCTTGGGTTGACTTGAAGACTCGGGTTGTGACAGGAGCTTCAACATTCGTTCGGTTGTACACCTCGGGGATGCATCACCCGCAACACTTGTGATTATGGTACTTGAATCCATAACCTCCGGGTTAGAGCCCGTACTCTCTCGGCCCCTTTTTGCAAGTAGGAGATGCGGCTGGGAAGAGAGGCCCTTGCGGCGCTAAAACGATTGTCCTTGAGCGAATCCGGCATGCTCGTATTTGACTAGAAACGGATTTCTGGTCACTGTTGAAGTCGTCCAAAGAAACTCGCATTGAGACATAACATCCCAAAATCTCGTTCTAGACTCTCCAGGTTTTCCCGAGATGTCTTACTCGTTTAAGGACCTCGTCGACAACGCGTCCTTCCATCTCGTGTCAAGAAATCGCAAGAATATTTTCATGAGATTTTATAATGACAATATCATAATCATAATATTGACATTCAGCTTGCCATCTAAGTAATCGAGCCTTTTATGGTTTTGATTCAATTTTATTTTTCAGAAAATCCTTGACACTTGAATTATCAATTTTTAAAGTAAACTTGTTAGCCAAAGAAAATAACGGCCATTTTTTAAAAGCTTTTCTGATCGCAAAGAATTATTTTCGTTGATATGCCATCTGTTTGCTTCACGGGTGTGAATAAACCGCAATATCCGCATGGAACTTCTTCATTTGGTGTGACCTTAGTAAGAATCGGTGCCCACTAATCATCACTGGCATCCGTGTAAAAAACCGATTCATCCTCGTCTTGGGAATCGCAAGTATTGGAAGCTTTTTACAAACTTCTTTAAGTTGCTTAATTCCTTCTTGATGTTCATCTCCCCATTTGAATCTGCATTTTTTTTTTTTAAGTAATGGGCCAAACACCTTCCTCGTAGTATGCTTTAGATTGTTAATAAACATTCAGCAAAATTAACAACTCAGAAAACTCTGAAGCTCGCTTCTTGTCTTTTAGTGTATCCGGAAATCCCTGTATCTTTTCCACAATATGATTCGTAGAATAATTCCAGATTCATCGATTTCAATTCCGAGGAATTCAATCTGTCTTGTTGCGATTACGCTTCTTTTCCGAAAGCACTAGTCTTCTTTGTGACAAACATCCGAAAATATTTCCAAATGTTTGAGATGCTCCTTCATGTTCTTTGATGCGATTAGAATGTCGTCGATATACACGAACATGAAACTGAAATAATCTTTGAAAAGATTATCCATCTTTCTTTGATATATCTGGGGTGCGTTAGCCAATCCCATAGGCATCATGTTCCAAATATAGTGTCCCTGTGGTGTAGAGAAAGCTGTAAACTTCTTACTTTCTTCATCCATCTTAATCTGGTAGAATCCAGACTTGCAATCGAACTTTGAGAATATCTTGGCACATTTGATGCAGTTGACTAGATGTTCTCGGCTTGGGATATAGTATCCGTCGAACTCCAAAATGTTATTAATCCCTTTGTAATTAATAACAAGTCTTGGCTTTCCTCTTTTGATTTCTCCATGATTTCTGACTAGAAATCCTGGACTGCTGTATGGAGAAACTCCTGGTGAAATTAACTTAAGGTCAAGATGTTCCTTAAGTATCTTTTGCATATCCTCACGATCTTCTTGATTCATAAGGATTGGTTTTAATCTCACGAACTCGTACTCCTTTCCAGGTTTAACCTTTAAGGAGGCTTTAAGCTCGTTCTTGTCCCACCATGCCAAAGGATCTTCATTATGATTCCTTTGGATCTTCTTCTTGACATCCTCGAGTGATATTTGTTCATCTAGGGTCACGTCACTCTGTGGACTCTCCATTAGACTCATCCATAATTCTGCAATGGCTTCTGGAGTAACTCTTTCTTCTCCTTGTACTCTGAATGAATACAAGTTATTATCCCATATCTTTTGATCCTTCTGAATGGAACCAAATTGTCTATGGGATAATAAAGCTTCACCAAATTTCCTTCGATCCGCCATTTTTGGATTGCGATGTTTGGCTTCATCACCACGCTTCTGCGAAAAGTAATGGGCATTTTTACGTCAAAATGCTTCAGCGATCTTTGGACAATAATCTTATGATCACATAATGTTGTGAAAATAAGTCTTCTTGTCTCGTTCTCTGTGTAAATCGCTTGAATGTTTGTAGGAAGTTGTTTCCTAGCAAAACATCTCGCACTGTATCATGGAAATAGATTGGTGGCGTTCTCACCTTGTACCATGGGGTACCACCTTCGCCTCCGATCATGATTTCTGCTTGTTTAATTCCTCTATTAAGAATAAGAATTCTTGTAGAGAAATCTCTTACTGCAATAGCTGGTAAATCTTCTCCAATTTCTTTAGGAAAAACATCCGGCTTTGTAGTACATATTTCGGCACCTGAATCAATATAGGCGGCGAAATACTCGGCCTTATATTCAACATATAACATTCCGATAGAAATGTATATGGAGAATGGACTAGTGGTCATCTGATTCTGTATCTTTTATCAGCCACTATGAATTCCATTCCTTCTTGTAATCTTTCCCAAGGTTTATGATCCTCAAGAAATTCAATTCCCAGTATTAATTGCTCTGGGATTTTCCCTGCTATTCCTGAGATAGTCAACTCAATTTCACCTATCTTCAGGCTTCCTTGATACCTTCCAACTATAGGTTGTTGGAATGTCTAGAACATCACAAGGAAAAATATTATCCTTTTGAGTGATGTCGAATATTACTTCAACCTCTCGCCATCCATCGGACATTTCGGCTCTCCTTATGTTTTAAAAACATCGGGGATGCATTTGAACATCGCATCTTGGTCTCCTTTCTTCCCAAGCCGCTACTCACCATTTCGTCTGCTTTGGAAAGACATCCTTCTCGGGCTCAACTCGAGACTTCGACTTTTGTTGAAGATGGTTGATCTTGAATTATCATATCAATCTCCTTTATAGTTGGAGATTCAATGATTTTGGCAGAACCACCCTGGCAAAGTCCTCAAAGATTCTTGGGACTTCAATAAATTTCTTTCTCAAGAATACTTCGGAATGATGGGTATTCGAGAGAGCATAGGAAATCTTGTATGTGATCGAGTAAGGCCTATTTCCTTCTTTTATCAAATCGATTCTTTTGAAATCTTGATGAAGGGTTAGGGCTCTATTAAAATCTCGATCTCCCAAATTGTATGCAATTCTTGGATAGACATTGAAGGCTAATTTTCCTGCATACAAATTTCCTGTGACTGCTCCAAGGCATGAATCCTTGAGATGTGAGATTCGCTTGTCAAAAATAGCAAGATTGAGTGGCGAATCTATTCCTTCCTTGAATGTTGCTTTAATAATGACTCATATGGCTCCGATATGAATCCATGAGAGTGTATTTGCAACTTCTCTTTTAACTCTTCTTTTGATCTCCTGGATTTCTTTGATAGGGACCAACTGCATCTCGATCAGGTTACCGGTAAACTCCATTGGAATAGCAAATTCTCCGGTTGTTACCCTATGGATAATTTGGTGTTTTTATTCTAAACCCAATTTTATCCAATGCTTTTTCCATAGCTCCAATTGTAAATCCATCATAGACTTGAAGCTTTGGATCTTCCTTCATGATTCTCATAAGAGTTTTATGAGAAACCGTCGTGTGAGAGAAGAATCCGACATATCCTCCTCCGATTGTCTCTTTGAAGAATTTCTTCTTCACTCGATTACGAGTTGGAGTCACTTCCATCGTCGAATAGATCTCTTCTTCATAGATGCTTTCATCCGAGAGTATATCCTCAAATTGATACGCTGTATAAGATCTTGATAATAGACAACTTCCTCGATTTTGGTGTGGTCTCGAACTGTCTAACTCCTCGTTTTTTTTTATTGTGCGGGCAATCCGATTTGAGATATGCCCCTCGGTTCCGCATGTCCAAAGCAATTCTGATCTTTGAAACTTTCATTAGCTCTACGGTATGAGCACGCCTAAAAGTTCTTCTTCTTCCCGGATTTATCTTTGTACTTGCTTGATTAGAACCGATGATGAGGCTCTACTGCTTTGAGTCTTTGGTCTTTGCCCCCGATTTATAACTTCGGGCTTTTTGTTTTGACTTAACCTTCAGGTCTCCATGAAGACCTACTTCTTTTCTTTCATTGCTTCCTCGGCGGTATGGATGGCTTCGTTTCTTTTTCTTTTTTGTCGCCTTTTGACCTCCACAATTGTTGGGATGTCATTATCCACGCAACATAGAGGAAGCGCTTTGTTAATTCCTCTTAATCTCTTGTAATTCTTGTATAGAGTCGCTTGGTAACACCATTCGATAACTTGGCTTTTAGGAAATACATTTTTCGGCCATAGTTTCTACTTCCGCTCCATCCTTGTATTCCGTGATAAGCATTTCTCTCCGGGGACTCGGAATCTTGGCAAAGAATAGTTGTGCGACTTCATTTTCTTCAATCTTGGATTTCCACGGGTATTCGGTAAACAACTTGATATATTCGTCAATATGACAAATATCATATAACTCAAGGCTATAGAGGGCTTGTTTATATCTCTTTCTTTTTCATCCTCTAATCCTCGAAATAACTTTTTGTGCCGATGAACTGGATTTTGAATAATTTTGCCATACCATCGACAATTCCTTTAAGTGATTCTCCGATGTGACCGAACCTTTTGTACTAGCATCGGTCATATCCGAGCAATCTTCTGAGATCCTTCAAGACTCATTTCAAGGAGTAAAATCGAATGAATCCTTTGTAAGATCGAGGGTTCTCTTTGAAATTCTCATAGTGAAGCCCATTCATCAATGAGAACTTCTATTTTTAAAATCGGGATGTCCAGATTTAACATCAACCTATATGGATGTATTAGGTCGAGGTGCGATCTTCCATAAGGCGTCGATAAACATTCGGCCTTAGGTAGGTTGTCGAGTTCTGCTTTAGAGGGTTTCGACCTCCTGCCCCCCGAAAGTGGATCACTCCCGGTCGTGAAATCCCCGGCGTGTGGCATCCTCCTCGGTCCCGAGCTCCATGATTCGAACCCGTCTTTCTTCGACGTTAGGAGGATTTGGTGGTGGTGGAATTGGTCTTCCTATTTGGATCATAGGTGACCAATGTTCCATCTCTCTCGTGTTAATCTTTAAATCTACAATTCCTAATCCCGCAAAAGGATTACGCAAGGTCTGTAGATCTTTAAGATTCATCTTTTCCATATCCATCTTTTTAATTTTTGATGGATTTTCCTTTGATTAGAGCAATGAGCTTCTCCTCATCTGTCATTTTTCGTATAACTTTGGTTGGCTTCCTTTTTGGTGTAAATAGGGCGGTTGCCATAATTCTCGCACCGTCTTACGGACTTCTCTAAGATCTTGGAGAACTTAGATTTGTCGGAAGTATCTCGTTCCACTCACGGTACTCCATCGGGAATCATTGTTCGATGGGAATTTTCATGAACCGTTTCTTGAAGGTTCATTAAGTGAACGTGATAGTGTCCAGTTAAGCATCCAAAATCGCTTATAATATTCTCGCTTTCGCATTTTGCATTGCTTAAGGTTTCCCGTCGGCTCTGCTTCTTTCTTTTTCTTCATGTTGGTATTCCCGATATGAAACCTGGTCAAGGTGTTCTTGTGCATACATCGTCAATATTTGACGATATGTCCTGTAAGGGGTACATCTCGGACATCGGTCCGGATCCATATACTCGGAGTAAATTCTCCTCACCAATGGTTAATCGCATAAATATAATAAATTTAACAAAAAGTTCTTAATAAACCTAGGCTCTGATACCATTTTCGAGGGTCGCAAGACCATGAGGAGTAAAAATAGAAATTGCAATAAAATTTATAGTCTAGGTGGTAAAGTGCAACAACTTCAAAGTTTAGAGGGTAAACTGAAAACCAACTATCATGAAACTAGGGGTAAATTCGGAATTTTAGGCAAAGTGTAAAATTTCGTGAAGTTGAGGGGGTTAAGTGTAACGTTTTAAAGTTCGTATGGCAAAGTGTAAAAGTTTGAATAGTTTGGGGGGTTAAAGGTATTTATCCCTAGTTTTTATATCCACCCAAACTCAATAGAAGTTCCTTTACAGCGTAGTCGACTGACTAAATCACATTTCTTGAAAAAACATGTCAACAAGAAAGGAAAAGGCCAAACAGACGGCCGAAAAATCAACACAAATCAAGAAATCCAAACCAAAATTCAAACAAGGACAGACTACAACTTCGAACAATACAAAAACTGATTAAACCACGGCTAAAACTCCAAGAAACAACAGTCCCTTTGATAGTTTTCCATAATCAGCAACTGTATAATTCACAATCAGGAAAGGACAAGACGTTCATCCATCCAACAAGCTCGCATGAATCAACTGAACTGGAGAAACACCAGGTCCTAAATCCATCAAACAACCAACAACCAAAAAGAACACAACCTCCAACAAATCTTATATCAACTCAACATGAGTAGATAACACTGATCTGCACACGAACAATCCAGAAAAAAAATAAAGCACCACAAAAAACAATAAGAAACAGAATCAAGACAGGTTGAATTCCCGCCATTCATTCACCGCCAATGCAGTGGCTTCTTTTGCAGAAGTGAGATTTTTTTGAAACACCCACAAGTTACGGGTTTTCTAGAGCCACCAAATGAGATATGCCGTTAATTGAACCCGATCCTGACACATATCTTCTTTCTTCATTGAGCAAATATGTTGCCACCAAGCGGCAAAACAATAAGTATCCTAATGTATCCCATCCCAAGAAATGGGTGCATGCTTCCAGAATAATTTGGCTCTTTGACAGTGAAAGAGAAGGTGTTCCAGATTTTCTTCGGCATCCCCACATCCATCACAAATAGGATCGATTTTCACTCATTTTTGGATCAATTTGTCCTTTGTAGGCAAGCAATTATGAACACATTTCCATAAAAAGTGCCTAATCTTACCTTTCAGCTTCAACTTCCAAGTTTTATTCCACATCTCTTTTCTTATAACTCCAGCCAGACTACCTTCAGGGTGATCCATCAACATGGTGTTCTTTACCAAAATGGCTTTATAAGCTGAATTAACTGAATACACACCATTAGAACTAAGATGCCAACCAGTCCTATCTCTAGTTCCCCTGCCCCCCACTTGCATATTGAGAATATATTTTGCTTGATCATGTGGAAACAACCCGAGGATGAGATCAGAATTCCAGGAGGAACCTGAATCACACATAAGTTCATTAGCCCAAGTGAAATTTTTCCCTTCCGGATTATGTGAAATTGGAACAAAATTAAAAGCAAATCCCACCCATGGAGATTCCCATATTTTAATAGTTTTACCATTGATGGCTCAAAAGCTACTCTATAAAACCGTAGGCAAGTGCACCTATCGTTTTGTAGTATAGATTATTGAGTATCGAGTGTCATTCCCACGAGAATTGTAAGTACTAATAATTACCGTCTTTTTTTTGTTATCTAATCTAGCAATTTTCAGAGTTTTGTTTGTTAAAATGGAAAATGAAAAATAGAGAATTTAAAATAATTGCAACTTACAATAAATCAAATAAAAGTAGATTATGGAATGAGAAATCAAGATATAGAAATGTGTTGAATGTAAATCCCTCTAGAATGTTTTTGTGATTCAACAAGATAAAAATACAACCATAATCCCTTAAGCAAAAACCAACCTCTTTTAATAAAATCTCATGTTATGTGGGTAGTAGAAATTCGATTTAAGTTAAACCCTCTATCGAGCGAATAACTTCTAATCTCAAGTTGATTAAGCAAATCTCTTTCTAGTTAAAACCCCAAGACATGACATTATAACGATTTGTGAATTCCCATATTAGGTTTGACCCTAATTCAGAAGATTTATGTCGTCATATATCTAGGATTGCATGCAACTCTTTTCACTTATATAGGTTCTTTCCCATCATAAATCTCTCGATTACCCGATGAGGAATAGATATCAAATTAATATACCGGAAATATCAACTTGAATGAAATAAACATGATATAAGTGAATCACACAAGTCATGAGAATTTTATTAAAAACATACAAACCTTAATCACAAATCCATTCTAGAGTTCATTACATTCAAACACTAGTAGTTTAGCTACTCATGATTTTGACAAAAAAATAAATTACACAAGAAGATTTAAGTGTTGTAGACATGGTGTACTTATCTTTCTCAAAATCTCAATGACTTCTTCCTTGATAGATGATGTTGATCCAAGCCTTCTTCTCCAATGTTCTACAAGCTTACTCCTCCAAGACCTCTTGATCCCAATTCCACTCAAAATGTTGGATACAATGAATATTTTCTAAGTGTCTATGATGAATACACAATGAATCTCTATATGAATGAATATTACATGAATCAATTTCCCAACTCAAACTCTTGGCTTTTATAGGCATCATCTTTGTGAAATACCATATTAACAAATGCTCCATTTCCATGCTTGTTAGTTGAATCATTGTGTGCACATTCATGGTTGAGTTGGTTGAATCATTGTATACACATGACAATACTTCACTTCCATTGGTTGAGTTGGTTGAATTATTGTGTCCACATGACAATTGAAGAGATAATGGAGTTTTGGTGCAGCAAGATGAGGTGTGAAAGTTGCTCAAAGGTTGTCAAAAAGCAAAAGTCTCCATTATTTCCGAAAAAGAAGAAAAGATGTTGAGCTGAGAGAAAACACGGTCGTGCTTAAAAAGACGGCCTGGCCGTGTTTTCTTCGCAAAAAGGATTTTACGGCGGGGTGTGCTTTTAAACACGGTTTGGCGTGTTTTGATGTTTTTGCGTGTGAAACACGGCCGTGCTTTGTAACACGGCTGGGTGTGTTTTTGCATTTTTTCTTGTTTTTCTTCCTTTTGAAGCATGGCCATGTTTTCCAACACACTAGGGGTGTGTTCGCACGAGATCGAGTCTTCTTGCCTTCTTTTAGACTTTGTTTTTGTTCGTATTTTCATACGAAATCATACGAATTTGCTTCAAGTCTTTACCTTCATCATTCAAAACAAGCCAATGTGATTTTTCTTGATTTTATTGATTAATGAACTAAAAAGTTAAAGAAATTATCTAAAAAGGTTAGAAAAATGTGACCAAAAATGCACTTATCAAACCGCCTCCAATTTGGAAATTTTGCTTGTCCTCAAGCAATTTTTAAAACAAAGAGTGGAGTTGAAAACAAAAATGAGGTATCTATTTTCACAATTTCGACATGTTTGAAGTAAATCGCTAACCTTTTTATTCCCAATTGAGCCAATCGATTCGTTCTTCCAAGTCAACCAATTTGTTAAAAAGAGGGTGAATTCAGTAATTGGAATCGTTTAATCATCACAGTTGTCATATCACAGGAATTGTTAATCATTTGCTTAGACCAAATACAAGAATGTAATGATAAAAGGAGATGTTCAAAAACTCGGGTTTTTATTGTTTTTTTTATTGCGTATAATTATAAATTAGGACATTTTTGAGGTAAACTTCCACTAGGTTTAAATTTTGAATGTTTTCCAAAAACTCCTAGGGTGGTGTCCCATACTCATATTTGTGCTGTCGTTTTACATAAAAGACAAACATGGGGCTCATGAATGCTCCTAGTTACTAAGCGACAACAGGAGGAGTATAACCTCGATTTGTCCTTTTTTATAAAAATATATATATATATTTTTTTCGATTATCGTTTTTTTTTTATTTTTTTTTTAACCCGAATAATGATTTCTCCAACGATCATGACACAAAGTATCTAATTTTAAGCAAAGTCCAAACTATTTTCATGACATTAAACTCTTTTTGGCCAAATTCATCCTTTTACTAGAGTCACACGATTTTAAAACATTTTGGCGATTTGAGTTCAAAAAGATGACTTTTTCGGGAGAAAAAATGGTTAAAACAAATTCACAAACAACTTATCGAATTGTAAAAAAAAATATATCTCATGTTTATTTGCAAGAGATTTAAAAGTGCATAAAAAAAAATAAAACATCCACACAAAATAATTAAAAACGCAATCCCACACAAAACTTAAAAAAAAAAAAATGGTAAAAATTATCCAAATATCTTTGATAAATCTCACCACCTCCAACTTCAAGGGTCACATTGTCCCCAATGTGAAGAAGGAGATGTGATCTGATCAGCATTTAAAAGCGTAAAAAAATGAAACAAGAAAAATACGACCTTCGTTGTGGTGGTGGTGGGAAATGTCCTTGCGAAATATGCCATTGTTGGATACGATCCATCATGGCAAAATAGATTGTTGTTGGTCGTATTGTTGTTGTTCTTTGTTGAAGATTCATGAAGAATTGTTGTTGTTGTTCTTCAATTCGGCGTAATGTTGCATCATCATTTCCCCTTGGCGATCCAATATAGCTCATTGCTCCATTTGCTCCAAGCGAATGGCGTGGAGAAAGAGATCTAGTATCATCCATAGGGGTTGGTGATTGCGCTTGGTGGTTGAGACGCCGAGGGAGCATCAATATCGGTTCCTCACTTTGATAGGCATCAGATCGAGGCGGTCGGTGGGTAATCGGAATGCATCAGGGTTATCACCTTGCGGGTACATCATCTTCCAATTGTCCAGGATCCCGAAAGTGCGAGAAGGGTCCGCAATGGATGCGTGTAGTCTGTATTTTTGAACCTTAAAGATAACCCATACCGCTCCGTTGAATCATTCCCATTGCAATGCAAGATTCAAAGTCGATCCGGGTTGGTCCCCGGGCTTGCTCGAGTCCTGCGAGGTTATAACCATAATAGATGGCAATAGGAGTAATAAGGCCACCAATGACGATTTTACCTCGGTTTTCTTGCTCACTTTGAGGAAATGCTTTGCAAGATAAGAACTCGTGTCGACCAAAGAAGAATTTACCATTGACCATAGAAAATAGAGCTCATCAAGTCGGACGACTCCTTCGCTTTTGCCCCGGCCAAATAGTGTACTCGAGAGCACCCGATGGATATAACAGAAACAAGGATTGACAATGCATGAGGATTTTGATGAGGAAGGATTATATTCCAGCTCATGCGTAATGGCTTGCCAAAATTGTCGATCACGGAACCCCAATGGCTTTTATACGCAACCCGTTTGTGGGTAAATCATAGATAAATTAAACTCGCCAATGTAAGTTGGTGATCATTGTTGAAGAGCGAAATGTGATACGCCCTTCTTGCGGTCGGCTTTAATGTGATCTCAGCGTCATAGGAACTCGAAATTCTAATGTTAGCGGATGTAGGTGGGTGTGGCAAGATTCATGAAATAGCCCCACCCAAGCCGATTGAACATCCAATCCACACTTTGTCGGCGGCCGAGCCCATCAATGTAGGGTTATCGAGAATCGTGTGTTAATGATGTGACGTTGGGCGGCACGATGTTATTGAGCTTCATGATCATTATCTCGGAAAGATATACCAAACGGGTTGGTAGGGACCGGTGGATCGAGAAGAGTGGCTCGGCGACCGTGTGTGGGGGCCGCGGAGGATGAAGCATCACAGTGCGTCCAGCGTTCGACACTGGGATTCCTATGTCAACATGAACTTATAACGTGAAAAACCATCTTAAGAGACATAGACAATATCCCAAGCATGAAAAAGCATCAAATCATTCAAAATTTCACCATATCAACACTTTTATTCAACAAGAATCCATCTTCACAAGCTATACACCCCATTTGCAACAATGATTCAACATCTTTTTTTTTTTTTTGTTTTTCAAGAGGATAGCATTTCAACAAAAACAAAGATATCTCAACAATAATTTAGGACTATTAATCATATGAATTCAAGTCTAACTCTTCAAATTAAGTTCATGGATATCAAGAACAAATGACCAATTCCTTAATTTAGCAAGATAAAAACATCATAAGAATAAACCCTCACCATTACCACAACAATCAAGAAATTACTACAAAAAAACTCAATTAAACCCACAAATATTACAAAACAATATGTCATAAAAAGAAATTCATGATTTTACCATTAATCCACAAATATCCGATTTTTAATTTCCCTAAAATTCAATTTTTAGGTCATGAAAATTGGTGACAAAAATTCATGAAATTCATAATTACAACATGGAATAATCTTCACTACAACACACAAATGAGTAAACATACCAATTAAACAAGAAAAAAAAATTCGAAATTGAAAGCAAAAATTGAAGAAGAAAAGAAAAGAATACCAATACATACCTTGAAGACATTGTGAAAAGGAAGAAGTGAGAGTCTTGCAATGTGAAGGTGTGTGGTGTGGTGAAGTTTTTGAGAGAAAGAGAAAGAGAAAGAGAATTGGGGATTTGGGAGAAGGGTTAGGGAGAAAGGGAGAATTTGGGGAAGAAGAAAGGGTTTTGGGGAAGAAAAATAGGGAGGAAATCGGCCCCCCTATTTTAGCTGGTACTGTTCGGTACGTGTTCAGGCCCCCCCCCTTTTTTTTTCGATTTAAAACACGGGCGTGTTATTTAACACGCCCATACCGTGTTCTGTACGAGTTTTCACACAATTTTTTTTTATTTCGAATAAAAAACACGGGCGTGTTTAAAAACACGCCCAGGCCGTGTTATGTACGAATTTTGTCAACATGGCCTGAATTGAAGAACACGGCCAAGGTGTGTTCGTCAATTAATTGACAAACACGGCCGTGGTGGATAAACACGGCCTGGCTATGTTTTTATTTTTTTTATTTTTATTTTTTTATTTTTTATTTCACACAAAATGCCGGGTTGCCTCCCGGATAGCGCTTCGTTAACGTCGTATAGCTGGACCATTTTACCTCTACTCCTGTGATGTATTTTGGGGGTCGTTAAGACGGATAGAATCTCGATAACTATCATCGATGGTGCCCCTAAAATAAAGCTTCAGACGATGTCCGTTTACCTTGAATGTTCCCATTTCCTTGTGCGTGATTTCAATAGTCCCGCAAGGGAACACTCGATAATGTGTGAATGGGCGGACCGGGATTTTAACTTACCTGGGAATAGTCGGAGTCGGGAATTGAAGAGTAATACTTGATCACCAGGTTGAAACTCTCTTGTTTGCTTAATGCGTTTGTCATGCCATTGCTTTGTTCGCTCTTTGTAAATTTTTGAGTTCTCGTATGCCGAATTTCGCCATTCTTCGAGTTTGTTAATCTGCAATAAACAGTTTATCTCCTGCACTTGACAAATCATAATTAAGCATTTTAATAGCCCAAAAGGCCTTGTGTTCAAGCTCAACCGGTAAATGACACGCCTTACCATAAACGAGTCGGTATGGAGTAGTCCCTATTGGCGTTTTGAAAGCCGTTCTATAAGCCCAAAGGGCATCGTCGAGTTTGAGGGACCAATCCTTGCGAGAGTGTCCAACCGTTTTTTCCAAAATTCTTTTTAATTCGCGGTTGGACACTTCAACTTGACCACTAGTTTGAGGGTGATAGGCGGTGGCGACTCGGTGTGTGACACCATATCGTTTTAATACTTTGTCAAATTGACTATTACAAAAGTGAGTGCCTCTATCACTAATGATGGCTCGTGGAGTACCAAATCGGGTAAAAAGTTTTTTGAGAAAATTTACCACCACTCGAGCATCATTTTTAGGTAAGGCTTTAGCCTCTACCCATTTAGACACGTAGTCAACGGCTACCAAAATGTATTTATTGCCAAAAGACGCAGGAAATGGTCCCATAAAATCAATACCCCAAACATCAAAAATTTCGCAAACAAGAATACCGTTTTGGGGCATTTCATTTTTTCGAGAAATATTTTCTTTCGTTGACAATTATCACAAGTTTCAACATACCGTTTTGCGTCTTGGAAAAGTGTAGGCCAATAAAAGCCCAACTTAAGGACCTTTCGTGCCGTGGTATTCGCTTGATAGTGCCCACCGGTGGGTCCTTTGTGATAATGATTCAAAATGGAGATCGTTTCAGGAAGTGCGACACATTTTCGTATGATTTGGTCCGCACAAATTCGGAAGAGGTGGGGATTGTCCCAAATATAGTGTTTGAGGTCCGAAAAGAATTTCTTCTTTTGTTGATGGGTCACCCTTTCGGTAGAACTTTTCTGCAAGATAATTAGCAAAATCGCAAACCAAGGATTATCAATTGAAATTGAGTTCAAGGAAAAGAGTTGCTCATCCAGGAAAGAATCTTTGATATGTCCTTTGTGTTGCTTTGTCGGTGTCGGAGTGCTCAAGCATTGGGATGATCGGCGGCAAGATTTTTGGCACCCGTTTATCTTTGATTTCCACATCGAATTCTTGGAGTAAGAGTACCCATCAAATTAATCGTGGTTTTGCATCATTTTTGTCAAGCAAATAACGTAGGCGAGTGATCCGTATAGACAATGACTTTTGATATGATCAAATATGAGCGAAATTTGTTAAAGCGAAAACTCGCAAGTAACTCTTTTTCGTAGTTGTATAATTAGTTGGCGGGATTGAGTTTTACTTGCGTAGTAAATTGGTCGGAAATGCTTATCTTTTCGTTGCCCAAGCACCGCACCTACCGCATAATCGCTGGCATCACACATGAGTTCTAATGGTTGAGACCAATCCGGAGCTACCATGATGGGAGAAGTGGTGAGTTTTTCTTTCAAAGTATTGAATGCTTGAAGGCATTCATCATTGATATGAAAGACCGCATCCTTCTCCAAGAGGCGAGTGAGTGGCGGGCAATTTTTGAAAAATCTTTGATGAATCGCCTAGAGAACCGGCGTGCCCCAAAAGCTTCGGATTGCCTTTCGTGGTGGGTGGAGGCAATTTGAAATTGTCTCAACCTTTGCCTTGTCAACTTCAATGCCCTGCAAGAAATTTTATGTCCCAAAACAATACCTTCTTGTACCATGAAATGACATTTTCCCGATTAAGAAGAAGGTTAGTCTCTTCACAACAAATGAGGACTTTTTAAGATTTGCAAGACAAAGATCAAATGAGTCCCCAAAAACCAGAAGTCATCCATGAAGACTTCCATGATATCTTCTACAAGTTCGTCGAAGATAGCAAGCATACACCTTTGAAAAGTTGGTGCATTGCACAACCCGAAAAGGCATGCGGCGATAGGCAAAAGTACCATAGGGACAAGTGAAAGTGGTCTTTTCTTGGTCCTCCGGTGCTATCGGGATCTGAAAATAACTCGACATGCCATCAAGGAAGCAATAATACAAGTGACGGATAATCTTTCAAGCATTTGATCAATAAAGGTAAAGGAAAATGGTCTTGCGAGTAGCATCATTGAGTTGTCGTGTCGATGCAAACTCGCCAAACTGTTATCGTCGCATTGGAATAAGTTCATTCTTTTCATTTGGTATCACCGTCATCCCACCTTTCTTTGGAACCACTTGAATGGACTCACCCATTCTTGTCGGTGGATAGATGAGCCAAAGATCAAGTAATTTGATTACCTCGCCTTGACTACCTCTTTCATGTTTGGATTTAAACGACGCCTGTGGTAGAACAACCGCTTGAAATTTTCCTCCATCGAATTTTGTGAGTGCAAAAGGAAGGATTGATCCCTCGAATATCGGAGATTTTCCAAGCGATGGCCTTTTTATGTTCCGTAATATTGCCAATAATCTATCCTTTTGATGAGAAGATAAATTGGAGGAAATAATTACGGGAAGTTTGCGTTCTCGGCTAGAAATGCATATTCCAAGTGTTCGGGTAACTCTTTCGGCTCAACAGTGGTGGATCCTCAATGGATGGTTTGATATGCCACACTGTGAGTTTTCAATTTTTCGAACTCTTTCGTCGTTCTGTTGGTGCGTTTTTCTTCCAATGCGTCTGATTCCCTAAGAAAGGGGTTTTCATCCGATATACCCGCACTTTGAACAATACAAGTCTCCAAGAATTCGTTAGAAATCATGCTTGGTAGAGAATTGGTTATCTCCATATCGATAAGATCAATAGCAAAACAAGAGTCATCTTTATCTATCGTATTTTTCATTGATGTAGCGATTTTAAAAATGACTTGTTCATCTTCGACTCTTAAAATTAGTTTGCCATCATACACGTCAATGATTGCCTTAGCAGTAGCTAAAAATGGACGCCCTAGGATCAAGGGGACTTCGACATCTGTATGCATATCAAGAATTACAAAATCGACCGAAAATATAAACTTATCGACTTTGACCAAAACATCCTCAACAATGCCTCTAGGATATTTAATGGACCTGTCAGCTAATTGCAAGCTCATCCTAGTTGGTTTTGGCTCCCCTAGACCCATTTGTTTGAATAAATCATAGGGCATCAAATTAATGCTAGCCCCTAGATCGGCCAATGCCCGATCAACAGTCAAATTACCGACATGACAAGGAATAGTGAAACTTCCTGGATCTTTGATTTTCTGAGGTAACTTGTTTTGCAAAATTGCCGAGCATTCCTCATTTAATTGCACCATGGATATTTCTTCAAGCTTCTTCTTATTTGTGAAAGGGCTTCAACAAAAGGAATATTGATGTGCAATTGTTTAAATAAATCCAAAAACTTACCAAATTGGTTGTCATGTTTGTCCTTACGCAATCGACTTGGATACGGAATAGGTGGTTGAAATTCCGGTACCATTTTCTTTGTTTCCTTGGATATCTGTTCGTCTTTTTGTTGTATGGGGGTGGGCTCATCCTCCGGCATCCGTACTTCGTCTAGTTTTGTTCCACTCCTTAGAGTAATTGCTTTTACATGTTCTCTTGGATTTGGCTCGGTGTTGCTAGGTAAGCTCCTTGTGGCCTTTCGGAGATCATTTTGCAATTTGACCAATTTGATTTTCCAAGTTGCGAATGGATGTTTCTTGGTTCCTTAAGGATGTTTCGGTGGCCGTGAAACGGGTTTCCGTTGTTTGGGCCAATTTGGACAAGAAGTCCTCCAAACTTGGTTTTCGCGGTTGGAAAGGCAAGGGAGGTGTGATTTAATTGGGGAGTGCGTTTGGATTAGGCTTATTGACCTTGATTTCCCCAACTAAAGTTCGGGTGTTGACGCCAACCTGGATTATAAGTGTTCTTGAAAGGATTATTTTGAAAGGGTCGAGATTGATTACCTAGATAATCCACTTGTTCATGCGGCGGTATCGCGTGAGGGCAATCTTGGTGGTTGTGCGATCCTCGAAGTCTCGCATGAGAAGTCTTGTTGTGGTGGTGGTTTTGGAGCCGCCAACCCGTCAATTTTCGAGTCGAGCTTCGACTGTGTCGGCTAGTGTAACCACCGCATCCGCATTGTATACTCCCATTTGCCCTGTTAGCTTTTCTTCGTGCGGATTGCCATTGATAGCCATTCATGGCCATTCTTTCTATGAGATCTTGGCGAACACGGTGTTTTATTGTTCAATGTCCCCCCGCCGCATCAATCATCTGCGCCTTGTCGGTGAGAGCAACCCATTGTAAAATGTTTGGACTTGCATCCAAATGGGAAGACCATATGTGGGCATTTTCGCAGCAATTCTTTGAATCTCTCCCAAGTGTCGTACAAGGTTTCATCGTCCTCTTGAGTGAATGAAGAGATCTCATTCCTCAATCGTGCGGTTTTAGCGGGTGGAAAATACTTTAGAAGGAATTTTTCCGCCATAATGCTCCATGTTGTGATTGTTCCCTTCGGTAAAGTGTTTAGCCATTGTTTAGCCCGTCCCCGAAGAGTGAATGGGAACAAGCGTAAACGGATGGCATCGTCGGAGGCTCCATTTATTTTGAAAGTATCGCAAATTTCGAGGAAATTCGCGATATGATTATTTGGATCTTCGTCCGGTAGGCCGTCAAATTGAACAAATTGTTGCACCATTTGAATGACATTTAGTTTGATTTGAAATTATTGGTGCTTAATGGGCCTTACGATACTAGACGATGTACCGTCCATAGATGGCTTAGCGTGTAAATACATGGTTCTTTGTTGTTTATCCGCCATATCGGGATCCTTGCTTTCGTTAGTATCTCCTCGTGAGTGCATACTAATACTTTCTCTACGTGTTGCTACCGAGCGGTCTCGCTTCCAAATTCGGCGACGAGTAGGCATGCACTGCGATAAATAAGGAGGATAAGTATAATCCAAGACTTAGAAAAGATAGATACCTAGAAAGACAAATGGTGAAAATAAAAAAAAAATGATTAAATTAACAAAAATAAGGTGTTCTTAATATTACAATCCCCGGCAACGGCGCCAAAAACTTGATGGCTCAAAAGCTACTCTATAAAACCGTAGGCAAGTGCACCTATCGTTTTGTAGTATAGATTATTAGTGCCGAGTGTCATTCCCACGAGGATTGTAAGTACTAATAATTACCGTCTTTTTGTTATCTAATCTAGCAATTTTCAGAGTTTTGTTTGTTAAAATGGAAAATGAAAATAGAGAATTTAAAATAATTGCAACTTACAATAAATCAAATAAAAGTAGATTATGGAATGAGAAATCAAGATATAGAAATGTGTTGAATGTAAATCCTCTAGAATGTTTTTGTGATTCAACAAGATAAAAATACAACCATAATCCCTTAAGCAAAAAACCAACCTCTTTTAATAAAATCTCATGTTATGTGGACCGTAGAAATTCGATTTAAGTTAAACCCTCTATCGAGCGAATAACTTCTAATCTCAAGTTGATTAACTGAAATCTCTTTCTAGTTAAAACCCCAAGACATCATTATAACGATTTGTGAATTCCCATATTAGGTTTGACCCTAATTCAGAAGATTTATGTCGTCCTATATCTAGGATTGCATGCAACTCTTTTCACTTATATAGGTTCTTTCCCATCATAAATCTCTCGATTACCCGATGAGGAATAGATATCAAATTAATATACCGGAAATATCAACTTGAATGAAATAAACATGATATAAGTGAATCACACAAGACATGAGAATTTTATTAAAAACATACAAACCTTAATCACAAATCCATTCTAGAGTTCATTACATTCAAACACTAGTAGTTTAGCTACTCATGATTTTGACAAAAAAATAAATTACACAAGAAGATTTAAGTGTTGTAGACATGGTGTACTTATCTTTCTCAAAATCTCAATGACTTCTTCCTTGATAGATGATGTTGATCCAAGCCTTCTTCTCCAATGTTGCTACAAGCTTACTCCTCCAAGACCTCTTGATCCCAATTCCACTCAAAATGTTGGACACAATGAATATTTTCTAAGTGTCTATGATGAATACACAATGAATCTCTATATGAATGAATATTACATGAATCAATTTCCCAACTCAAACTCTTGGCTTTTATAGGCATCATTTTTGTGAAATACTATATTAACAAATGCTCTATTTCCATGCTTGTTAGTTGAATCATTGTGTGCACATTCATGGTTGAGTTGATTGAATCATTGTATACACATGACAATACTTCACTTCCATTGGTTGAGTTGGTTGAATCATTGTGTCCACATGACAATTGAAGAGATAATGGAGTTTTGGTGCAGCAAGATGAGGTGTGAAAGTTGCTCAAAGGTTGTCAAAAAGCAAAAGTCTCCATTATTTCCGCCAAAAGAAGAAAATATGTTGAGCTGGAGAGAAAACACGGCCGCAAAAAAGGAATTTTCTGGCAGGGTGTGCTTTTAAACACGGTTTGGGCGTGTTTTGATGTTTTGCGTGTGAAACACGGCCGTGCTTTGTAAGCACGGCCTGGGTGTGTTTTGATGTTTTTCTTGTTTTTCTTCCTTTTGAAGCATGGCCATGTTTTTCAACACACTAGGGGTGTGTTCTGCACGAGATTGAGTCTTCTTGCCTTCTTTTAGACTTTGTTTTTGTTCGTATTTTCATACGAAATCATATGAATTTGCTTCAAGTCTTTACCTTCATCATTCAAAACAAGCCAATGTGATTTTTCTTGATTTTATTGATTAATGAACTAAAAAGTTAAAGAAATTATCTAAAAAGGTTAAAAAAATGTGACCAAAAATGCACTTATCAACCATCACCCACAATAACTCTAGCTCCCAACTTAATAACATATCTAGCTTGGAGCCAACTTTTCCAAATCCAAGACGCATTATTCTTGGCCGACAAATTTTTTTTTGGGTCCTTTATCTAACACCACTTTGAGATTTCATCCTTTTTCTTTTCCCTTTTGACAAATAGTCCTTTTTCTCAACAAAAAATTGAGATTTGGTCCTCTTACCTGCTATAGCAGGTTTTTTTGACATGTTGAGCTGATTTGGTATTTTTATTTTCAAAATTTTTAATTTTCATTTAGAAAACAATATTTAAATCTTACATGGCATCCTAGTTGGCTTAAATGATGGAAAAATTAATTAAATAATAGAATGTTTTTGAAAAATCTGAAAAAAATTATCTAAAAATTCTGAAAATTGTTTTACTAAAATTTAAAATTATTTGAATTTTTGTAACAAAGTTTTAAAAAATTCAAAAAAATATTTTAAAATCTAAAAAATATAATATATAATATCTGATAGCTTTTGTAAAAAACTAAAAATAGAAACAAATCGAAATTATTTTAAATTTACAAGAAAATAAATATGAAAATTTAAAAAAAATATAAACTATTTTAAAAAATCTGAAATTTGTTTGAAATATTATAAACTATTTTAAAACGTCAAAAATTGTTCAAAAAAACGAAAATTTGTCTGAAAATCTGAAAATGGATTAAAAACAAAGACTTTTTGAAATTTTTATAAAATAAAAAATAGAGTAAAAACTTAGAATTGTTTTTAAAAAACTAAAAATTATTTTTCAAAAATCTAAAAAATCATGCCAAATATGTAAAAAAAATCTGAAAATCAAAGGAAAAAAAATTTGGGTTTTTTTTAAAAAATTAGATTATTTTTATATATTTGGAGTAATTGTCAGATTTGTTTTAAAAAATATTCACATTTTTTTGTAAAAATTTTAAAAGTCTTAGTTCTAATCCATTTTCTTGTTTTTAGACAATTTTCAACTTTTTTTATTTTATATTTTAATATTTCAAATAATTGTTAGATTTTTAACCATTTTTTTAGTTTTTTAAACAAATTTTCAGATTTTTAAACATCTTTTAGTTTAAAAACAACTTTTTCAAAATAATTTTGAGTTTTTCTATTTCAAAGTTAAAATATTTTTCAATATTTCAAATAAATTTCAGATTTTTTCAAACAATTTATAATTTTTTTTTATCAAATTTCGTATTTATTTTTTTGTAATTTCAAAATATTTTTGATATTGTTTTTACTATTTTAGTTTTTTAAATAAATTATCAAAATTTGGAAATTTAATTTTTAGATTTTAAAATGGTTTTTCGAATTTTTAGGATGCCATGTAACATTTAAATATTGTTTTCTAAATGAAAATTAAAAATTTTGAAAATAAAAATGCCACATCACCAATTTCAGCGGTCAAAGTAATCTGCTATAGCATAAGCGGTAAGATGATAAATCTCAATTTTTGTTGAGAAAAATGACTATTTGTCAAAAGCGAAAAGAAAAAAGATGAAATCTCAAAGTAGTGTTAGATAAAGGACCAAAAAAAAAATTTTGCCTTCTTGGCCTCCACATTGAGAATGCCACCATGTGGAAAATATTTAGGACGAAATAATTTACTGACAATCTGATTAGGACGTGTAATTAATTTCCACAGGTTTTTAGCAAGAAAAACATCATTAAAGGCACAAATATCCTTAAAACCCAAACCCCCATCCTCTTTATTATTAGTCAACTTCTCTCATCTAGCCCAATAAATTTTCCTCGGACCATCACCCTGAGAACCCCACCAAAATCGAGCAAAAATATTGCTTAAAGCTTTACAAACCCCTTTCGTGAGTTTGTAGCAAGACATAACGTAATCATGAAGAGCACTCAAGATGGGTTTTATGAGAACCTCTCTTCCTGCCGGACTAAGGAACACAAACTTCCAATTATCCACCTTATTTTTAGCCACCTCCAACACATATCTAAAAATATCCGACTTAGATCTACCAATGATTAGAGGCAGCCCAAGGTGTTTGATTTTCCATTGTTCTCGAATCCCGCTCAAAACATTAATCTTTAACCTGAAAAGAGAGATTTTTGCTAAAGTGATGTGTCATTTATCAGTTTTCAACATTACGAGCCGTGCAGGAGGGTTGGTGATTAGGGCAAAGGAAGGATACGAAAATGAAGAAAAATAACATAATACAATTAAGCTTCCATAAATTAACACTCAATAAATTAATCAATAAATTAATAACTTCTCTAAAATAATATTTGTTTAAGGTTCCAATTTGGACCAACTTACAAAATTAATAATTTCGATAAATTAATAAGATAGTACCTCATGGACCCCCAACATTTTGAAAAAATCCATTACATGTATATATTTTTATATTTAAATATTAATTTTTTTATATAATTTTTTATTTTTTATCAACTTAGCCCCAATATTAATTAGTCCCTCTAAACCTTAACGCCTTGCCCTGTCCCGGAGAACACCCTTATATAAATACATAGTCCTATAGTCCTATAAATATCAAAAATTAATAATTTTCTCAATGTACAAACATAACTAATGCCACAAAACAAATTAAGACGAAACCGAAATTTCTCGGTTCTAAGGGATAAATATTTTAGTGGTAGAAACTTGTGTTATTGGAGCGATTTACCCCGATTCGAGTCCATATGAGTGCGTATGTTTTCTCCCCTACCATCTCCATTGTACTAAAAGGAATTTTGATTTTAAAAGATTAAATTTGTCACTATCTTATCAATATACAAATAATACTTTTGTCCACAACTAATCTTATAAGGTAATACACAAAATTGAATCCAATAATGTTTCTACTTTCCCGTTTCCGCATATCCGCACATCTAGTCATATATATTTTTTTTTAATTCATTTGTGATAACTTGCTACTTTTTTTTTCGAACCGCCCTGACCCGCCCCGTTTGGATCGCCCCATCTCGTGACCTGGGGGTGAGGCGGGACGCGTCTGGGTCTTACTTCCGCCCCACTTAGAATTTGTAGTTTAAAATATATTTTAATATATATTTTGCAAATATAATATATATTATAATATAATTTTTATATATTTTTATATTATATTTAATATTTATAATTTGATAACAATAAATTTTGTAAATAATATTTTATAAATGTATATTTTTTTCAATTTATTTTCATTTTTTAATTTAATTTAATTTTAAACGAGGCAGAACAGGTCGACCTGCCCTGTGACCTGTGGCGGGGTCGACCCATCCGCCCCATTTTAGACACGGGACGGGTCTGGGTCATGGTCGACCCGCCCCCGACTCGCCCCATTGCCATCCTTAGGACCTAATCCCCAGTGAGAATGGAAACCATGAGGGTGACCCCAAACCCTAATCCCTCCCTCCATTTTCACTCCCCAGGTCGCCAGCCCTCTCCCCCTCCCCCTCTTCCTCTTGGTTTCTTTTTTCTTCTCCAGTGAGAATGGAATCCATGAGGGCGACCATGATTGCCAGTTTAGGCTGTTACACACCACGAAGGCCGGCGATGTCCGAAAATTTCGGATCGCCGGGCAGAACCCCTTGTACAATGTTTTTCTTCTTTGTTTTAAGATCCGGGTTTTGGGATCTTCTTTTGTGTGGTGGCAGGCCAACTGGGAGATGCTGGCAGATTTGCGGGAGCGGTGGTATCAGGATGTGGTTGTGGATTTGAGGGAGGGAGAGACCCTTTATTTCTTTGCTTGTTAGGTGTAGTTTTGTTTCTTTGTTCTTTATTTTGTTGCTAGGTTGTACGTTTTTTTTGTCTTTTTCTTTTTTCGGTTGATTTGCGAAACTCGTAGACAGATCAGATTTATCTGTTATGTAGTACTAGTATGTAGTGGTTGCTCGAGCCCGATTTCAGTTCTTTGGTGTTTTACAATCTCCATTAAGGAGTGTTGAAGTCTCCTAGCGTGAGAGTGATCTTAGTTTTGGGTGTGAAGTTTTTGTTTGTGAAGTAGATCCGAATTGGTGTTACCAATTCCTCGCTTGACTTTTCTTTAGTCAAGTCGACCCTTAGCCCGTTGACTACGTTTGTAGTTGTAACTCTAGTTTTTTATTTGTTGTAATAAAAAACTATGGTTAAAAAAAAAAAGGACCAAAGGAGAAATATGAAGAACATTGTGGAAAAAATAAAATAAATAAAACTCTTAAGAGTTCCACGTCATATCTGGAGCTAGCTCCATTTTCGGGGGTAATTTCATAAATGACCTTTTTAGTTGGTCAAACAACAATTTTGGCTTTACTTATAGAAAACATACTTTTATGGCCTTTTTTATTTAAAAAGTCTAAAATACCCTTTTATACATTTTTAAATCACAAAACTGACCTCATTTTTATTTTAACAAATTGACTTCAAACCCTCATTCATTTCACACAACCATCTTCTTCAATCTTAGTTGATTCTACAACTTAGCATTTCGGCTAATTATTTGATGTAAATATCATCTATTAGTTTTACATTGTCATATTGGTTGAAATTTTTGACATGTTTTGATTATTACTACAATGAATAGCTGAACCCAAGAACCCTGATAAATTTTTTGCGACAAAACGACCCTGGTTGTTTTTTGGTCATTTAAAGACTCTGGTTGTTTTTTGGTCGTTTAAAGACTCTAGTCGTTTTTTTGTCGTTAAAAGACTAGTTGTTTTTTGGTTGTTTTTTTTTTTATCTTTAGTTGTTTCGCAATGCATAGTTTTTTATACAATGTAGTTTTTCTCTTACACTTTTTTTCTTTGAAGTGTAGGCATGACTCCACCATTTTGATAACTGTATTTTATTTTGGCAAATTTGTCAACGAAGATGACAAATGGGTATGGAGGAAAGAAAATAATGGCAATGTCGGTGTAGAAGGCATTCCAATCACTGTCGATATGTCATATGAAGAGCTATACTATCAATTTCAAGAGAGAGATAAAAAACGACCACGGTCTTGTTTACACACCCAAAGTCGTTTATAAAATGACAAGGGTCGTTTTGAAACATTTGGGGTCATTTTTAGATTTTAATAGTCAATTAAGTGGTATTCACCTTCTAAAATGCATCTAACTCTATTAAATCATTACATTTTAAGAGTTTAAATAGTTTCCTAATGCAAAATTGTACATTTGATTTCAACACTCAAACACAACAAGAGATATCCAACTCTGTTTTAACATTCCACATTATTAATCTATGATAACACTAGTCCTTGTGAAAATATTGTAAGATTGGATAATTTGTGAGATTGGGGAATTAATATGTTTAATTACACTTGAGAATGATTTACACTTGTTTGGTAACCATGATCCATTGAAGAGAGAGACAAAACACATGTTTCCGTTTGAAAGACCACGATACGGTCTTGTTTACACTACCAAAGTCGTTTCCTAAACGACTCAAGTCGTTTATAAAACGACAAGGGTTGTTTTGAAATATTTGGGGTCATTTTTAGATTTTAATAGTCAATTAAGTGTTATTCACATTCTAAAATGCATCTAACTCTAGTAAATCATTACATTTTAAGCGTTTAAATAGTTTTCTAATGCAAATTGCACATTTGATTTCAACACTCAAACACAACAAGAGATATCCAACTCTGTTTCAACATTCCGCATTATGAATCTATGATAACACTAGTCTTTATGAAAATATTGTGAGATTGGATAATTTGTGAGATTGGGGAATTAATATGTTTAATTACACTTGAGAATGATTTACACTTGTTTGGTAACCATGATCCATTGAAGAGAGAGACAAAAAACGACCACAGTCTTGTTTACACTACCAAAGTCATTTCCTAAACGACCCAAGTCGTTTATAAAACTACAAGGGTCGTTTTGAAATATTTGGGGGTCATTTTTAGATTTTAATAGTCAATTAAGTGGTATTCACCTTCTAAAATGCATCTAACTCTATTAAATCATTACATTTAAGCGTTTAAATAGTTTCCTAATGCATATTACACATTTGATTTCAACACTCAAACACAACAAGAGATATCCAACTATGTTTCAACATTCCGCATTATGAATCTATGATAACACTAATCCTTATGAAAATATTGTGAGATCGGGGAATTAATATGTTTAATTATACTTGAAAATGATTTACACTTGTTTGGTAACCATGATTCATTGAAGAGAGAGACAATAAACGACCACGGTCTTGTTTACACTACCAAAGTCATTTCCTAAACGACCCAAGTCGTTTATAAAATGACAATGGTCATTTTGAAACATTTGGGGTCATTTTCAGATTTTAATAGTCAATTAAGTGGTATTCATCATCTAAAATGCATCTAACTCTATTAAATCATTATACGAAAAACAAACAACAATTTCCCCATCAAATGAGAACAAAATCTCATCTACCTCACGATCGGCTAATTTATCATCATAAGCAATCCTCCGCAACATCAAACTATGCAAGAGTTTCCCCGACATTTGATTCCATTGTTCAAATAATGAAAGTTGTCAAAACAAGATTTCAAAAGTATCTCTTTATATTCATCATTCAAATGATCATACACCATCCCAAATTTCGCCAAAGTGCTTGAGAAAGAAACTTTAGAGTGAAATCAATCCTCACGTTTAATAGCATATTCTATTCGAAATTACATAAGAACAAAATTTAGACAAAACTAATACGCTTACAAAAAAACTACATTGTGTAAAAAACAAAACGACTTGAGTCTTTTATAACGACTAGAGTTGTTTAAAAATGATTAGAGTTGTTTTTGTTATAATTTAAACTGTATTAAACAAAAAACGACTTGAGTCGTTTATAAACAACTAGAGTCTTTTATGCCGAAATCTTTACCAAAATCATATATTCACACCCAAATTAATTTAAAAGCTTTCCCCATGACTATTAGAAGAAAAAAATTACATAAGAACAAAATTTAAACATGAACTAATAAACTTACAAAAAAAAATACATTATGTTAAAAAAACGACTTCAGTCTTTTACAAAACGACTCGAGTCGTCTGTTTGGTATTTTAAACTAGTGTGTAAAAGACCCTAACTATTTTGTAAACGACCCGAGTCTTAAGTCGATTGAACAAAAAATGACCCTGAGTCGTTTTTGCTCGAATCTTTACCAAAACTATATATTTGCAACAAATCAATTCAAAAGCTTTCCTCCATGGCTATTAGAACAAGAAAAACACAAATAACGATAATAAATCAATTAATACTTCAATGGTTCCATTTCCACGTCAAAATCGAGCGATTTTGGTTGAGAAAACCTTAAAACTTGATGTACGAACAACTATGGATGATTAACTTCGGCTTCTTACAAATTTCCAGTTGATTCCGAGTCATTTTCCCGTTGTTTCGACAAGAAAATTCTAAATTTTTGAATATGGTGAAGACCAACGGTCTACTTGGGAGAGAAAGATATAGAGAGAATTTTTAAGAAAGTATGAAATCTTTTTTTTTTTTTTAATATGACTTAAGAAGTCAAGGGCCAAATTTTTATGAAAGTCGGGTCACCCGGCCATACTTGACTATTATTCCCACTCCATTTTCTACCAACCCGGATGTGGGTCGGATCCCTGTACCTTCATCTTCCTAAACTCACTCCTCATAGCTTCACAGTTTACACTCAGAGTGTCAGATCTCAGTTCTCTCTTCCCCCTCACAATCTCACACGCAGACACTGATTGAATTGCCATTATCACACTTAAAATTCCATGTATTTATAGATTATAGGCCTTTTTTCGCACACAATTCGACTCTCACGTATTGTATTTATTCGATACATATACACATACTGGCACACACATAAAGAGTCTGACGATTGATTAACTTTTGCATGCACATACGCAATTAATTATTTGTAGATTTTATCGGGCGATCTTGATGGCGGTGGTGGTCCGCGGCGGCCGGGGCGGATCGGGTGGTGGATCCGTACTCCGAAGCTTCTTCAGCTACCGGATCTTTGTTTCCGCCATGTTCACGCTTCTATTCCTCGCCACTTTCTCCGTTCTATTCTCCAGTCACCCGTCTCATGACGACGCCGTAAGCACTCGCATTTTACCCTCACTGATTTTTTATTTTGGTTCCATGGGTAGCTGTGTGAATCTATGGCCTAATTGTGGTTTGTTTATTAATTGAAATAGAAGATGCGAAAACGAAACTATGCATTTCGTTCTGGTTAATAGAAGTGTGGTCTCTGGAAAATTTAAAAAACAAAAATCACTGTAACAAATATAATAATTCATGTATTTATTGCTATCAACATTGATTGATTATGTGAACTTAATTAATTCAAATATTTTCAACTAAAACGATTCCAGCTGAAGGTAGAGCTAGCAAATCTAGTGGTTGAATGGGTGGTTGATTTTGGTTCTGGTAGAAGTATATGGAGCAAATAACACAAAAATCAAGAGTGATAAAAATAAGAGACGCTAAAGGTGCCCCAAAAATAAGCACAAAAATCCTGCAAACTTTTGGCCATTTTAGAGCATCTCTGAGAGAGTGTTCTATCTTCAATTTGGAGCAAAAATTTGCTCCAGCACTGCTCCAAAGCCTGTGCGATTCAGTTTGAAGATGTGATCAGTTCTGCGTCAAACTTGGCGCAATAATGTAGCAGCGCTAAACAATTTCTTTTTTTTTTTTTTTTTGGTTTTAAATTAGTGATTTTAATGTATTGTAATATGCACTAAAATGAAATATTATGGAATATTCATTTTTAGTGCAAACTTTAATGCAAAAATTAGTAAAAATTGATGGAGATGAAGTGCAGTATATGTACTAAAATCGTCTTAAGGGTTTATGTGTACTACCAACTTTTCATCTCAATGGTTTCTGATTCTATATAGGATTCCTCGTCATTTTAGGTTTGAATTTTGCATCTTCTAATTCCTCATGAACCTTGATTATCAAACCTATACTCATAGGATCGGGACTTAAGTTAATTAAACTCAAATATTGATTCCCATCAATTCATATATCATAGGAATCAGTTAAGACTTAAGAGTCGTTTAGTTTATCGATTCATTTGATTAATTGATTTTCTCCAATTAGTCTTTGCCTAATCTTATTAGGTCCAATTACATGATCCCATTAATTAATTAAATTAGCTCAATTCCTGAATTGTTGGAAGATCAATAAATTAATAAATTTATTGGTTAATTTATATTAATCCAACAAATCGATCACCAATAAACAAATTGTTTGCTCACAACAGTCTAATTATTGCTTAGCAATAAGTATAGGTGTAGTAGCGATTTTTCTAAATTACGAATATAATCAAGTAAGATCCTGTCATGTTTTTATCAACTAATCTCCTATTTGGGCGGGGTAAAGATTTTACTCGAAATTCAAGTATGCATTCTTTGTTGACCATTTATTAACTTCTATACATAATTAAATATACTAAAAAAAACTCCCCTTATGATTATCCATTGCATCAAGGAATAAATCGAAATACACCTATGCATAAGATTACCATGGTACCTCAAATTGCAAACATAAAAATTTCACATGCGGTAATATCCCATTTCCAGTTATGAATTTGATAGGGTAGTTTAGTGTACTTGTTTCTTAACAAGCATTTGCATAAATGACTAGTATTTTGCATGCAAGTGTTGTTGAACCATTTATGTGTAGAATAATTTTAAGAAGTCATCCATCATACATATGATGATGCGCCATATCTATATTTGGTGCAAGAACTTCATCTATTAGATTGAAAGTTTATTAGAATATGAAAACAACCAATCCAATGGCGTTATTTTTACATTTGTTCCTTGAATGAACCAGTGGAATTTGCATTTGATTAGAAAGATTAGTAAACTTGTTATATTGAGGTTGTTTGACTGAACTGTTTGAAGGTGAATTTTATAAAAAAAAACCTGCGTAATTGTGGCATTATATGTTCATGTCGTTGATGGATGTGGTTAGCACTTTGGTAGTATAATCATTGGAGAGTATATCAAAATTAAATGAATTAACTTATCCACATGATTTTCGAATAGGTGATGGAGACCATGGGAAATGCATATGTACAACGAACTTTTCTAGCGTGGCATTCGGATCCACTGAAGACTAGGTTAGATTTGATACATAACCAGGCAAATAATCATATTACCTTGGTGAATGCATATGCTGCATATGCGAGAAAGCTTAAGCTTGAGATATCTAAGCAGCTTAAAATGTTTGATGATTTGGCTAAAAATTTCTCAGACCTTCAATTGAAACCGACCTATCGCATTGCATTGTTTGAATCTGAGGGGCTAGTTGATGAGGATGTGCTGAGACAATTTGAGAAGGAGGTTAAGGATAGAGTCAAAATTGCTAGGTTAATGATTGTGGAGTCTAAGGAGTCCTATGATAATCAGTTAAAGATTCAGAAACTTAAAGATACAATATTTGCTGTCAATGAGCTGCTTTTGAAGGCCAAGAAGAATGGAGCTTTTACCAGCTCAATTGCAGCAAAATCGACTCCCAAGAGTTTGCACTGTCTTGCAATGCGGCTTATGGAGGAGAGAATTGCACACCCTGAAAAGTATCAGGATGATGAGCCCAAACCTGAGTTCGAGGACCCAAGTTTATACCATTATGCGATCTTTTCAGATAACGTCATTGCAATTTCTGTGGTGGTGAACTCGGTTGTTAAGAATGCCGAGGAGCCATGGAAACATGTTTTCCATATTGTTACTGATAGGATGAATTTTGCTGCTACTAAAGTTTGGTTTAAGATGAGGCCAATACAAGGGGGAGCCCATATCGAGATCAATGCTGTGGATAATTTCAAGTTTTTGACATCCTCATACGCACCAGTGCTCAGGCAACTTGAATCGGCAAATTTAAAGAAGTTTTACTTTGAGACCAGGGCAGAAAATGCCGCTAAAGATATGAGCAGCATGAAATATAGAAACCCAAAATACTTATCATTGATCAATCACCTGCGGTTCTACTTGCCGGAAATGTACCCGAAACTGCACAAGATACTTTTTCTGGATGACGATGTTGTAGTTCAGAAGGATTTGACTGCCTTGTGGAAAATTGATATGGATGGAAAGGTGAATGCTGCTTCTGACACCTGCTTTGGGTCATTCCGTCGCTTTTCTGAATACTTGAACTTTTCTCATCCTCTTATCAAAGAGAAGTTTAACCCAAGGTCTTGTGCCTGGGCATTTGGCATGAATATGTTTGACCTTGATGCGTGGCGGCGGGAAAAATGCACCGAGGAATACCATTATTGGCAGAATTTGGTAAGCTTCAAGCCTTATGATCCCGTCTGGGTTGATAAGCTTTGCTTTTTCTTCATTTCAGTTTGAACTTTAGATAGGTCAAGTCCTATGGTTCTTTACAGTCTCTTGTGTTGAAAAATGGGTTAATTACAAAAATACCCTTTGCCTTTTCTTCGAGCAGTTTGAACTTTAGATAAGTCAAGTCCTCTGGTTCTTTATAGTCTTTTGTATTGAAAAATGGGCTAATTACAAAAATGCCCTTGAGGTTTGTCCAGTTACAGGAAAAAACTCGGTTATCTTTCAAATTACAGGCGACCCTTTGATATTTGTTTCTATTTTACCAATTGCTCCAATTGACGGGGATTTCTTAAGCAGATACAAACCTTAAGGGGGTATTATTTGTAACTTTGATAAGATAATTGGATTTTTTTGTAACTAAGTTAAATCTCGATTCTCGGGGTACTAAAGAAAATTTAGTTAAATCTCACGGTTAGTTTTTGTAATTTAACCCTTGGAAATTTACTTACTGAGATATTTTGTTAATCATGATCAGAATGAGGACCGTACCTTATGGAAATTGGGGACGCTACCTGCTGGGCTCGTTACGTTTCACTCAACAACCAAGTCATTGGACAAGTCATGGCATGTGCTTGGGCTTGGGATCAATCCAAGTATCAGCATGGAGGAAATTAATAAGGCTGCTGTCATCCATTTCAGTGGAGACATGAAGCCTTGGCTTGACATTGCTATTAACGGTTATAAGCATCTATGGACAAAGTATGTTGATAATGAAATGGAATTTTTGCAGATGTGCAACTTTGGCATGTGAGGGAGAATGGTTCCTGCCTTAGCGATCGCATCATAACAAACATATGGTGCCATAGCAATCTATTCAAGTAAAGCTTTAGTGAGCCTTTCTATTCATTCATTGCAAGTTTAGCTTTCAGAAAGAAGGTTTTAGTTGTTACTCTCTCCAAAAATTTTGTTTAAGTTGTTATTGTTCTTTTTTTGTTATCGGGTGAACGTGAAACCTAGACTCATCATTCATATACACGGAAACACATTCTTTGTATAAGATAGGCATATTTAGCAACATGTTTGAGCAATACTAATTTCGAGTGTAAAACTTTTGTGATAGTCCACTTCCACTAAAATTTTCTCAGTTTTTGGAATCGGATAGTAGTCGATTGGTTAGGACTCTCAAATCCAGACTAGAGGTCTGAGGTTTGATTCCCATCACCCCTCCCAGGTTTTGTACTAAAACCAAAACGTCTCATTTTTTGGTTTGTTTCTTAGTTTTGGATTAAGGGATGTTTATGACATGGATCAACTCTCCTCACAAATAGACTTGGTCTTATTTCTATTTTTATTTGTTTTCACAAATGTAATTTCTGCAATTTTGGTCAAGAAATCAAAATGTTGCAGGCAGCATGCCTTTGATTCTCGTTGACATTTTAAATTTGATACTGTTTGAATTTGGGCTGGCTTTTGAAGAAGGCATGAATGGTCAAGCATTTATGGGCTGCAAAGTGGAGACAATGGAAATGTTTTGTTGGATATTTTATCATACGTTTTGTTCTCTTCACATTGCACGTTTATTATTTTATTTGTTCTGTCATCTTCAAGAGTGCCTGCCAATATTTGGTACTAATAAAATTTGGAAAAGTTATTTTGATATTTTGGATGAACTTTTTGTCTCACCAAAAAACATTGAATAGAAATATATATATACAAATTCTTGTAGCCTTTCAAAATTTTTTTTATCAAATCAAACTAAGGATCACAAAAGCTCTAAACCCACATAATAATTCGATTCGAAATTAAAATTTAGATAAAAGGGCTTCAACCATTATATTATTATTTTTTCATTTATGTAGAATTAAAATCTAAGTACGGATAGTTTTAATAATTTGGCCCAACAAACTTTTGAACAGTATGACGTGCTACAACAATTTTTAGGAATGTCTTATTGCAAGTTTAGTATGCATTTTTTAATGGTTCACAATCTTAGTCTTGTAACGTGACAATTTCAGTTCTTGACGATTTTACGCTTTAGTCAAAGAGCAAGTCTCTTGTGAGATGGTCTCACGGATCTAAATCCGTGAGACGGATCTCTTAAGGGCTCTGTCTTGAGAACATGAACCATGAAAATAAATTTAAAAATAATAATGAACCATGAAGAAACAAAAATAAACCCTAAAAACATGAACCATGAAGAATAAGCCCGAAAAACAAAAATAAACCCAAAAAATAAAAAATAAACCCTAAAAAAAACTAAAAATCCTAAAAACTCAAATCAATTAAAAATAAACCCAAGAAACAAAATAAACCCTAAAAAAACAAATATAAACCCTAAGAAAAATAAAATCTGAAAAAAAACCTTTAAAACTTTGTGTAAGGACTCCGTCTCACGGATCTAAATCCATGAGACCGTCTCACGCAAGTTTTTGCCTTAGTCAAAATATCAATTTCATTACTGTAATATTGGCTAAAAGACAAGGGTATTATAGAAACAAATGAAATATTGATATACCTAATTGTGACCAAAATCCAATAAAATCAGAACTTATAGAACCAAAATTGCACAAATTAGAATTTATGAGATCAAGATTGCTACCTTAAATATTTTTACATAGCCAAAATTGCTAGCACCCAATAGTTACGGGACCAATTTTGCAATTAAGGAATTATTTCTACAATTTTCCGAAATTAGCCCGGCCAACAAGAAAATAATTGAAAGGAAAAAATGAACACCTAAAAATTATAAAAAGTGCAACAGCTTAAATAAAAAAAAATAATAAAAAGCTCCTCTCACCAACCCCAGCCAACAACCAGCCAACTGCAAGAACAAATATCAGTGGGAAGAAAGCAGTTGGCCAATTTTGACCCGCTTAGTAAAAGACGTTCAAGATTTTTGTGCTGCGTATATTTATAAATCTTTTTTTGATCCTTTTACTTGGTTTTTTCTTCGAGTAATTGCTCTTACTAATTACGCTGTGAATTGTGCATATTTACAGATCTCTGCTCTGCTGGGTTTGGTTTCCCTCGTGCAAAGTCTAATTCACCGGAGCAGAAAATCAAGGTTTGGGATTATTTGTTTTCTGATCTGGATTTGATTCTCTCTTTTTTTTTTGCTGTTATAATTTTTGTCTATTTCTGTTAAATTCCCTCATTTTGGATCGTTTATGTGGTGTAATTTAGATGTGGGTTCAATGGGAAAGGCACAATCGTGATGATTTTGTTTGAATCGTTTATAGAATCCCTTGTCAAGTGATTGGATTAATTGGAGTGATTGAAGTTCTCGACCTTTCTTTAGCTGTGTTTGATGGATGGGATGGATCATGTTTACACTGTTATGCTTGTTTTTCGTGATTACATTTGCGTTCAAAAATGGCTTATCAAGGAGTATGAGCGAGTCAAACAGCAGTCTCGAAAAGAACTATCACTTGTATTAGATATTTAGATCTAATTAAGTTGAACTCAAATTATGGTGGCTTTCATGTCTTTCCAATTGTTATAGTTGTTTAGCTATGTATGAGATCTCATTCCACATGTATGTCATAAGAAAAGACTGGGGAATCCTCAAACTAGTAGATCCCGAGTCCGAATCCTGACTATCACTTTGTTTTTCCTCTCATCATTTCATATTTGAAATGTTTAATCATGCAAAAAAGTATTATTAGTCTATTGTTTCATGTTTGATCTGAGTTTTTCAATGGTTAGATATTGACGAAAAGTGAAGACAGTTTTCTCTCTTTTTATTTTGTCATTATTATAGAATTTATGTTCATCGATCTGGCTTTGATTCAATTCCTGCTTCTTTAATGCAAACTCAAGCTGTGTGTTCAAATTATACCAGCGTATTATATACATTTTTTGATTGCTTGCATATGAATCATCTTACAAAATGTTTAATTTTGACAAATTGAAGTACTTTTTATGATTTTATTAATATATCTTGAATTTATTAGTGCAGTGTTGAAATTTCATTGGAACTAATGTTTTATCTTTGGCAGGAGAAAGGATGGCTGAGCAATCCCCAAAACTGACCAGAATAGGCCTTGCTGGCCTTGCTGTTATGGGACAGAATCTGGCCCTGAATATTGCTGAGAAAGGCTTTCCAATTTCTGTTTACAATCGGACTACGTCTAAAGTCGGCGAGACTATCGAAAGAGCCAAAGCGGAAGGAAACCTTCCGTGTTTGGTTTCCATGATCCCGAATCATTTGTTCAGTCAATCCAAAAACCTCGTGTGATCATCATGCTTGTCAAGGCTGGGGCCCCTGTCGACCAGACCATCAAAACGCTCTCTGCTTACATGGAAAAGGGTGATTGTATAATTGACGGTGGAAACGAGTGGTATGAGAACACCGAGAGAAGGGAGAAAGCCATGGCTGAATTAGGTCTTTTGTATCTCGGCATGGGAGTTTCCGGTGGTGAAGAGGGTGCTCGAAATGGGCCTTCTATGATGCCTGGAGGGTCCATCGAAGCCTACAAATATATAGAAGACATCGTTCTTAAAGTGGCGGCCCAAGTTCCTGATAGTGGGCCATGTGTGACCTACATCGGAAAAGGAGGTTCCGGAAATTTCGTTAAGATGATTCATAACGGAATTGAGTATGGTGACATGCAGCTAATTGCCGAAGCTTATGACGTGCTGAAATCGGTCGGAAAATTGTCAAACGAAGAACTCAAAAAAGTTTTCTCAGAATGGAACAAGGGAGAGCTTCAGAGCTTCTTGATTGAAATCACTGCTGATATTTTCGGAATTAAGGATGATAAGGGAGATGGATATTTAGTTGACAAGGTTTTGGACAAAACTGGTATGAAGGGTACCGGTAAATGGACTGTTCAGCAAGCTGCCGAATTATCAGTTGCAGCCCCGACTATCGAAGCTTCTCTAGATTCAAGATTCTTGAGTGGATTGAAGGAGGAACGAACCGAAGCTGCTAAAGTCTTCAAATCTGGTGGTTTTGGTGATATTCTAACTGACCAGGTGGTTGATAAGGAAAAATTGATCGACGATGTGAGGAAAGCTCTATACGCCTCTAAAATATGTAGTTATGCTCAAGGAATGAATTTGATTCGTGCAAAGAGTGTCGAGAAGGGTTGGGATTTGAAGTTGGGTGAACTGGCTAGGATTTGGAAGGGAGGTTGTATTATTCGTGCGATTTTCTTGGATCGTATTAAGAAAGCATACGATAGAAACCCCGATCTTGCTAACCTTTTAGTGGACCCCGAGTTCGCAACAGAGATCATTGAGAGGCAATCTGCTTGGAGAAGAGTCGTTAGCCTTGCGATCAATGCAGGCATCAGCACCCCTGGTATGTCTGCTAGTCTTGCTTATTTTGACACTTATAGAAGGGGGAGATTGCCGGCTAATTTGGTCCAAGCTCAAAGAGACTACTTTGGTGCTCATACGTATGAGCGTGTTGATATGCCTGGATCTTTCCATACTGAGTGGTTTAAGCTTGCTAAAAAGATTGATAATTAAGAATTGTCTTGTTATTTTCATAAATAAAGTACGGGCGTCGATATTGAAGTGTCGTTAGGCATTTGATTCCCGAGTTTAGAATATTCTTACTATTTGGAAAAAGAACAATGAGATGTTTGTTTTGACTTGTTTCTTTTATTCGGTTAATTTTAAGGTGAACCTTTGTGCTTTTTACTGTACTTCCTTTTAGTAATCTCAGTATTTTAAATTTTATTTTGCTGAATTGTTTAAGCTATCATTTTACTAAGTTATGTGAAGTTGAGCAACAAATTGTAGCGGAGTTTAATATGGTGGAGTTTGGTGGTACAATATTTCTGGGTGCACCTTTCAAGTTTCCGCCTTTTCTGGTAGACATTCTTCATGCATATGCCCAGTTGATAATTTTCACATTCATGTTTTAATTGATGGTATATGCTTCATCAGTTTTTCTCAGTTTTCTTTGTAGCATCTATTCAATAAAACAGGATCAGTAATGTGTCACACTCCTATTTCTTGGGACTATTTTATGAATAGTATAGTCCTCTCTATAGTTTTATTAATCTCTCTAAAAACGAAAAAAATATGGTTATTGGTCACTTTTACCTTTATATGTATCTGATTACTGATTGATGAGAGTTCTTATGAGAATTTGGCATAATAGCTGTTCATTTGTCTCTTCGTTTCTGTTCGTTGATTTCCTTGTCTGCTACTTGTTTATCTAGCAAATCCCGTTCACAAATACGAGTATAGGTGAGGCCATCGGCTTGATTTTCCAGGCTTAATACGACGAGTATCTTGACTCTATGTTAGTTTCTTTTAGTGATGCTCGTAGTCAGATCCTAGAGTTCAATTACTGTTGTATGGTTTATTTAAGGATACTGCATAATTTGTCATTATAGTTGCTTGTTTATTTAGAACAATTAAGACAGTGATTCATTTCAACTTTATAACATGCCTTTAAGATAGCTTTGGAAAATAGAAATGTTTTTGCTTGCTGAACAAAATGAACTAAATATCACTACACGTTCGCTTCCTTGATTTTGGTACCTTCAATTAATATTTGATGATAAAGGTTCTCGCCCCCGGGGCATAGCTCAACTGGTAAAGGACCTGAGTGACTTATTGTCATATTGTTTGCTTGTTGGCACTTGTAGCGTGGAGGTTCGAATCCCCCTGGCAACAGGGTGGAGAAGGATTTGTTGTGTGGTGACTCAGTCTATGACAGCTCAGGATCTTGACTTATTGAGGCACATCACGCGATTCACCTCCTCCACAAAACTCTAGGGCAATGGCAGTTGGGGTCCTCAGGGATGGTGTTCATCTTTTTTTTTTTTTTTGCTAAAGGTTCCGGCACAAACTTATGAGCATATTTACTTTTTACTTTCATGGTGTCACCAAGGACTTGTAGTGCTTCATTTATGAGTCCCACTTGTTAGACTGGATATACTAACAGAATCTTGGATGATCCCATTTCACAGATGTATTTCTTGCTTCCTTAAAGAAGTCAAAGCTGAGACTCTGTACTTCTCTGGAAATATTAATCACTGATTTCAGTTCTTGTCATAAATCACTTCCTTTGATTACAAAAAGATGCTTATATGGTAGGAAAATGTACAGAGTTCTGACATGTATTAGTTATCACCTACCTACCTGGTTTTTTCTATGCCACCCAAGTTGGCACCACCCAACTCCATACAAAAGATGACACATGTCACTTATTGTTATTTTTGCCAAATACATTTTGATATGGGCAAACCTTTTAACAACCAATTTTGGAAAAATGTATTATTTTCTAAAAACAATTTTAATTGTCATGGTTTTTATAAACCTTTAACTTATAAAATAAATTATGATTTTTTACAAAATTATAATTTTATGATTCCATAAAACTTGGTATCAGAGCCGTGTATACGGTTCTAAAACAAAATAAAATAAATTAAGTGTTTTAAATAAATTTTTAAAACATGCCTGGATTAACTCTTGAGAGAGAAATTGAACTTCTCAAAGAAGAAAAATTAGATTTGCTTGAACAAGCAAGAACTTTACAAAATATTTTGAGATCTCGATTGAGAGATCATGATGCTATATTTGAAGATCTTGAGGATCTATATAACTAGAATAAATAACATTACTGATTATCTTGAGCAATTAAGAAATCTTAATGGAAATAGAAGATAAGTCGAGTTTTTCGATGATCAACAAATTATTTTCAAAGAAAATACCGAGGGTTTTACTCTAGTATTATCTTTAAACAAGAAAAACTTTTCAAAGATCGCAGCTTCGGGTTAGATGCGAAAAAGAACAAGTTTTTAACTTGCCAAAATTTATTCCTAAAATGATGAATAATATTTTGAAAAGGAAAAATGAAATTTTTATTGTATTTCGGTAAAGAAATGCATATAGACATTTCGGATACAATGGTAGCGGTGTTTATTTACCATTAATTACTCGTGAAGAAATTAATAGTAAATTAGCCAAGATATTCCTATAGATATTCGTACAAAAATTAGTGTTTTACATCTTGGAGCGATTAAAATACTAATCAAAGTAATTTAGAGAAGGAATAGATTCTCCCATAAAAATGGCCTTAATTGATAATCGAATTAAGGATAGAAAAGATTGTATTTTAGGTCTTTGCCACAAAGGTAATTTAATTTACAACAAATTTATGTTCTGATTTATCCTAAGTTCGGATTAAGTTTAACAACCAAGAACTTAGATCAAGTCTTAAGTTTCATACATAAATTTGAGAGATCGATTTAATGGACAAAGCGATAAGGTTTTTAGCATAACTTATCTTGTAGGATATGCTTTAACCAATAGTCATCACAGTATTGACTATAAGAAAAAAGAATACATTGAAATTGATGATGTATTTTCTGATATTGGAAAGATTGAAGAAATAAAGTTTTATGAAATCACTCCCCTTAGAAAACTCTTGGGCTATTGACATAGCTAAAGAAAAAGCGACTTATTGGTTCCAAAACCAACGTTAAGTCATCATAAATATTCGGAGAACCCTCAATAGAGAACTCCTAAAATCTATGTCTAAACGCATAGATTTATATTCCGAGAATTTTGAGAAAATAAAAAGAGTTCTTGGGGACGAGTAACTCTATGACACTTCCTGAGATTAAATCCTTGATTGAAACTGCGCTTAGTAAAATTAGAGATCTTGAAAAAAGATTTGAATCTTTTGAAAAGAGAGAAGAACTTTAAAACACGAGCATCTTGAGATTATTCTTTGGTAAGATTATTCAAAAAATCTCGATAAAATTGAGGATATGTTAAAAAAAAGATCCTTTAGTTATTACAAAAGAAGGAGAAAGAACTATTGAAAAAACTGTTAGTTTTAAATATTCACCACCAAATCATTTTGTTGGTAATGAAGAATTAGGTTCATCAGGAAATCCAAATGCCTTGACTTGGCCTTTTCAACCTAAAAAATGAGTTTTTCAGAAAAACTTGAAAACTATTTTTGGGAACATATTCTTGACAATCAAGAAGAAATCAATGGTTTTGAACCAATTCAAGAACTTGTTAAATTAATGACCTTTGATGAGTCAGGTATTATACAACAACTTAAAGAAAAACCTTTTCTTAAAACACTTTTTAATCTTGAAAGTGATACGAGAAAAATGTTTTGTTCAAATGAAGAAAGAAAGCGGGAAGCTGACAATGATCAAGAAACCGGTGATGATGAAAACCTAGATAAACCTCTAGGAAATTTCGGAATGAATAGACAACCTAAAGCGAGGAAGATGCGGATGCATCTACTTCAAGAGATAAAAGAGAAAAAAACCGGAAGGTGTAAATTGGCCAAAAGAGCAAAACAAAACTCCCGATCAAAAGGAGGATGATTCCTACACTCAATATAGATTGTGTAAACAAAGAATCGAAAAAGAAGAAATTTGATAGACACACAGGCGAGAGATATTAGCCTTCTTATTCAAACCAACCGGATGCTTATGAAGAACCAAATACTCTTCTTTTACTCATGGAGCATAAAACAACGGTATTGCTCGATCTATGGTAAAAATACCACTTGGATAACAATAGGAAAAACTTCTAATATGATTTTTGAAGAAGTTATTAATAGTTTTACACTATGTTCCTTGGTATTAACTTAACAATGAACTTGTTCGGGGAAAAGTTAATCGAACAAGATATTGCTCGAATCAGATTAGCAAATATGATACTTTGTGATATTTGTTTACTTGATGATTTTACTTGTGATTATGAGGAAAATCTTTATAAACTTCCTCAGGATGAATACCCGTCTTTAGTTAGACAATATATTAAAAAACTCCCTATTATAGGAGAAAGAGTTTTACAAGAATTTGAAAAACAAGCAACTGATGTAAAAATGTTTTCATTAGGTTTTGCGAAGACGCATTGCCAAAAAAAGAAATTGCATCAATTTGTGAGCTTTCTAGTAAGCAAAAAAGTTTAAAAACGTTTTAACAAAAACTGTTGTGAGAAATTAATAGAAGAAAAATCCACAGCTTATGGTTGCATTACTCCTAAGAAGAGTTATTTTAAGAAAAAAATACAAAAGAAAATATAAATGGAAAAGGAAAAGAAAAACATTTAAACCTGGAAAATACTTTAGAAAGAAAGCCGTTCCTAAAAACGATTTTAAAGACAAAAGTAAATTTTGTGCTAAAGGAAAAAAAATTGAGATCTTGGATTCAAGAATGAGCAGAGGACATTATGCTAATGAATGTCCTAATAAGAAGAGATTATCCTAATAAGGTAAAACTTCTAAGTGAGGTTCTTGAATCATTTCGAGTTCGAACCGGTCGAAGAAATTTTTGACAATGAAATGTAAGTATTCACTTTTGAAACTATCATTGAACGATGGAAATAATTCGGAGGATTCATCACAATCTTGATTGAAGAAGTTCCTTGGAAAAATTTAGATTCGATTTGGAACAAAATTGTATGGGAAACCGTACAAATCCAAATAGCATCTATATTAAAGGACAACTTAAATTCTCACGGATATAAGCTAATCAATTTACATTGTTATGTAGATACAGTGCTAGCCTTTGCATAGCTAGTAAATATGTTATTCTGAATAACATCGGGAACAAGCACCTTACCCTGTAAAGGTAAAAGTTGCGAATGGCGATACAATTCTAATTAATAAAGTGCAGCAAAGACATAAAAATTAGAAGTGCGGGGGAAATATTTCATATCGACCATTTATCAACAAGAATCGGTATTGACCTTATTCTTGGAAACAATTCTGTCAATTATATGAACCCTTCATACAATTTACGAGAATAAGTTTTACTCTTGAGAGCGAGCTATTATCATTTCAAAAGTAAAAAGGCTTTCTCAATTGGTAAACCTGGTTTTCTTGAGTTTATGAAGAAGAATTCAAAAACTCAAAAACCTGAAGCTATTAATATTACTCCCGAAAAAATAGAAGAAGTCCACATTTTTCAACAGGGGGGAGATGATATTAAAGAAGAAAAAAATTTTAATTTAAATTCGCAAAAATTTAGTATTATAGAACAACTACTTGACAAAGTTTGTTCTGAAAATCCTATAGATCCCATTAAGTCTAAACAATGGATGAGAGCATCCATAAAGCTCTTAGATCCCACGAAAATAGTCAGGGTTAAACCCATGATTTATAGTCCAAAAGATAGAGAAGAATTTACTAAACAAATAAGTGAGCTCTTAGAGTTAAAACTTATCACACCTAGTAAATCCCCTCATATGTCTCGACTTTCCTAGTTGAGAACGAGGCGGAAAAAAGAAGAGGAAAAAAGAGAATGGTAGTCAACTATAAAGCAATCAATGCTGCTACTATAGGAGATAGCCATAACCTTCCTAACAAAGATGAACTATTAACCCTCATTCGAGGAAAAAAGATTTTTAGTTCATTTGATTGTAAGTCTGGCTTTTGGCAAGTTTTGTTAGATGAAGAATCAAAACCGCTAATGACTTTACTTGTCCGGATGGACTCTTTCAGTGGAACGTTGTTCCATTCGGATTAAAACAAGCACCGGCTATTTTTCAGAGACATATGCAAAATGCATTACGAGGTTTTGAAAAATTCTGTTGTGTTTATGTTGATGACATTCTTGTTTTTAGTATAAATGAGAATGAGCACTTTTAAGCATGTTGCTCTTTGTGTTAAAAAGAATAGAACAATTAGGCATTATTCTTTCTAAGAAAAAAGCCCAAATTTATTTTAAAACAAAGATTAATTTCTTAGGCTTAGAAATCGAGGAAGGAACACATTGTCCTCAAAACCATATTTTGGAGCATTTGCATAAATTTCGATCAACTGCGCAGGATAAAAAACAACTTGAGAGATTTTTAGGAGTCTTAACTTATCTTTGAAAGTTATATTCCTAGATTAATTTGAAATAAGAAAGCTTTGCGGCAAAGCTCAAAAATGATCATATTTGGAATTGGACCAATTCGATCATCGATTATATTGGGAAGATAAAGAAGAAATTAATACAATTTCCTAAACTTTATCATCTAATCCCGATGATCAATTGATCATCGAAGCAGACGCCTTTCAGTTCTTTGCGGGAGGTATATTAAAAGGCTAAAGTACAAAATACTTTAGAAGAAAAAAATTTGCGAGGTATACTTCCGGTAGCTTCAAAGCGTGAGAATTAAATTATCATAGCAATGAAAAGGAGTATTTATCGGTTTTGAGAGTTATTAAAAATTTCAAAGCATATTTAACTCAGTTAAGTTTATTGTTAAATCTTGACAATAAAAACTTCACATATTTCCTAAAACTAAAAATTACGGAGATTACAAACAAGGAAGACTTGTTAGATGGCAAATGTGGTTTTCACATTATGAATTTGATGTAGAACACATTGCGGGTAATAAAAATGTTCTTCTTTGATTGTTTAACGAGAATTTGTTACATGATTGCGAGGAACAATTCCGTTTAGAGGAAATAAATTAGGTCTAAAAACCCGGGAACTAATTGTTCTTATCAAGAATCTCTACGACTATTCAAAAATAGCGGATGGATGAAATCGGCAGCTTCGTCTCAAAAGAAGGTTCTTGAAACCGAATTACAGTTTATCTGCGCAAAACCGGAATTACTCGAGTCTTCACTTGAGCGAGAACAAAGGTTAATTCGAACCTTCTTTAGCAATGCCGCAAATCATGAATCTAGTCCGGAACTACAGGTCTCCGTAAAACTTACCAAATCTGTTATCCCTGCTACTTTGGGAAAAAGTAAAGCCGAGGTACAAACCTCACCAAAGTTGGCTATTCCAACAAAACTTATTACTCCAGAAGATTTTGTTACTAGGTTACGTCCTGGAACATCTTCCATTGGAATTGGGATTCAACACCCAAGTCAAAAATCTAAATCTCACGATTTAGTTTTCTCGAAAGAGAAAAAGGAGATTCCAACTCCGCAAAATTATTATGTAGTATTCAATGGACCAAATCCTGGAATATATACATCTTGGGCTAAAGCCTCATTTGCAATAAAAGGTTTTAATGTTGTTCATAAAAAATTTAAAACCTTTGCAGAAGCAAGAAATGAAGCTAATTGCTTTACCACTGCTGCTGGTACTGCACCATTAGCGATCATTTCTGAACAAGAGACTCTTAAGCCAAAAACATTTTCTGATGCGCTTAAGAAATCTCCAGAAAAAATGAAAACATTGGGAAGAATTTATTCAAATCCCAAAGAACCAAGTTTTGAAAACAAAGAAAAATTTAATCTCTCAAATCGAGATTTCATCGAAATCTTTGCCAAAGCACGAAAGGCTGGTACAAAGTCTCTACTTGAGGAAAGATTTTTTACCACTGATAAAAAAGATATCAGTTATTTCAATTTTATTGAAGGAGCTGATCCAGAACTGGTTTACAAGGCATTTAATTGTGGACTAGTTAAGAACATATATCCTTCAAAAAAATTATTGGAGGTTAAGGAATTTCCTGAAGAATTCAAGAAAGCCATCAAGACTTTCAGAACAAAGGTCCTTAAACAATCGGATCGAAATATCTTCATAAGTGTCTCAAGTACAATATGCATCGGGATGAAGAAGAACAATTTATGAGTCCTTATCATTATATCGAAATCGGTATAGCTAGGAGCAAGCAAGTTACCATCCCTCCGAGCAGGATGGAAACCCATCTTTGTGCAAAGACGGGACCTCATTCCTCTTCGTATTAGAGGTTTGGAAAAAGTGATTAACAAATTGCTAAAATTAAATGATGAAAGCAATATTAAAGTTAATTCTTTGTAAAGAAAAGGTTATCATGTGCTCATGGTCACCAAAAATTATTTCGAAAAAGACATTGAAACTATTCTTTGGTTTGAAGAAAAATTCAACAAAGGACAAATTCACATGGGCAACGGGTCCCTTACTTCTGCATGCCAGCTACTCCGCAAAAAATTACAAAGACATGAATGTAATTTTTGTCGATTTGAAAAAGAGAAAGAAGAGGCTGACAGCAAAATAAATAGTGAAGATTCTCTGTCCACTAGCTCAAAAGAGAACAAAGACATGTGAACTAACAACTCACATGGGTGGGCTCGGATAAAAAGAAGACAAAGACATGTGAACTAACAGCTCACATGGGAGGTCGGATAAAAATCGTCATGCATGACGTTTTGTAGAGGGAATTGAAGTATCTTTCATCTATAAAAGGACTTCATAGTTTAGGTAGAGAGATATCAGGAGAACACACAAAGAACAACCAACCTCACCTTGTATCTTTTCTTTCAATATGTTTAGCTAAAAAAGCCTTCGGGCAGATAGAAATTCAGGGAACTTTTCCTTATGGAGAAGAACTCTTGTATCCTTTGTAATATATTTCTTTAAATAAAAGTTGTTTTTCATCTACCAAATGTCCATTTTACTTCTACAAATACATCTGAATAGTCCAAATTTAGGGAAAGTAGCACAGGCGGGAGGCCGCCGCGAATAGTACCTTCTCGGATTGATGAAAAGCGTAGAAGAAATACGAGAGACGGAAGGAGTTTGAAAATAGAAGAAATATAATTAAGGTATAAGATGTTCTAATCTTGGGAAAATTTATCCGAATTATCTATCATTCGTATTTTTAATTTACGATAAAAACACACACCTATAAAAGATTATTGTTATGAAATCTGTCGATAGAAGATTTTTCTTTGAAATAAAAAATCCCATAGTACTACCCAAGTGGGCGTCATAGAATAGACCCACCTACCTGATCTTACTTTCCTGCTGCTGAACTCTGTGTCTCGTATTTTGTCATATTGCAACTCTAACTAAATTTCTTGTTTATACTTTTCCATTTTCTTTTTCCTTTTAAGGTTCCAAATCCTTCCTCTTCCTTTTTCTTCTCTTTCTTTATAGAACTCAAACTCAAGATTTTGAGGTTGCTTCGTGTGACGCAATGTTGCACACATCAATACGGTAGCCAACACATGAAAGTGAGATGAGTAGGATGAAAAAAAAAGATTAAATTATAAATTTTTTATTCTTAATGATATTAAGTGAAAAAACTAGGGGAGACAGACCAAGTTGCCCCTATCTCTGCCCTTGGCTCATTTCAAATAGAAAATTTTTCTTGACATATATTTTTTTTTTTGGTGAGTCTGTTCTTACCTCATCGTCAAATACATTATTGGGTGGGATGATATCTAGGGATGCCAATGGATCGGGTCCGTTTGGATCAGAACCGAGCCGATAACAAAATGTAATACCCATACACGCCCGACTCGTCTCATCTTAGACCCATACCCGTGTCTAGCGAGTAAGACCCATTAGACCCACCATTTTTATATATTTGGCCAAATTGTACGATTTTCACACAAAATCGTGCATTCAAAACTTATGATATTTATATAATTGTAGATATTATATGAATTATGAAATAGACACCAACATATATAAATTAAGAGTTCTAGAACAACAAAATATTCACTATATATACAAACTAAAGACCACGAGCTTGTAGCTCAGTGGTATCACTTACTCTTTGTAACGGTGTTGGTACGGGGTTCGAACTCGGTATCTCTCAATTTCATTGAAATTTGTCTCATCCCCTCCAACTAGTACTCCCAACTTATTAAAAAAACTATATATATAAACTAAAAAAATAAAAAATAAAAATTTAAATGGTTCGGGTATGGGTCGGGTCCCACCATACCCGCTTATCCGATGCATACCCGCTCAGTCTAAATATTAATACCGAGTTACCGCTCTGTACCCATTTATTGGAGTCATACCCGCCACAAATGAGGCGGGTTTGGTTAGTCATTGCCATCCCTAATGATATTTTTACTCATAGAAACTTATGTTATAACTTCTAACACTCGAAACCACTATTTTAAAAATCTACGATTTAGGCGGTAGACTCTCATTGACCGCCACGTTTTCTTCCAATCGGGTCATGCGTAATCCTATCTATACCTCGTATAACCTTGCCGAGACCTCATGTCCTCATCTAGGCGTTAGGTCCTAATATGTTGTTTGTCTTGCGTCTATCGCTTTTTAAAATCTTGGTGAAACACAATATGCAATGTTGCTCTAATTTTTTTCCCCATACTTTTTGGTGAAACACAAATTTTGCTCCAAATTAAAAATAAAACAATCTCTTGGAGATCTTTATAAAGAGTCTTGATTAGGTTTTATTCCCAATAAACCCGAGATGTTTCTTGGTTTCATGCTAATTTCTATTCAATCACTCTTGGAGATATATGGAGCTCAACTCCACCTCATTATTTTTTTTTTTTTAAAAACGATAGAAATATATTCATAACTCAACAAAATTTACACTCGCTATAACCATTTTAACATGGAAAATGTAATTATTCACCAACATACATACATTGATACATGTCAAGGGAGAACTAAAATTTCTGAGAGGTATAACCACCGTAATTGAATAAATAAAACAAGAAACAACTAAAAAACACAAAACTAAATAAAACTAAACACTCCAAAGGAAACTAAACCACCTCTCCAAAGGAGGACTAAGGCACTCCTCAATAGGAGACTCGTTTTTATTGTCTCGAACAATCCCAGCACGAGCTACATCACGTTGTATTATGCAATTTTGTAAAATTAATTAATGTAACCGCTTACGAGAATATAAATCAATTTAGGTAAAAACAAAGACTCAAAAAAAAAAAAAAAATAAAAAACTATTCCAAAAAAAAAAAAAGAAAATTACCTCTCCCTCACCCGATCTACAACCGTAGCCCATCATCTACTGCTCCAAAACACAAATTTGGTGAAGCTCCGACCCATTTTGGGACCAAAAATTCATCGCCACCTTCGCACGCCCACTGTTGGGACCGCCATTGGTGTCCCTCAATAAAAGACATGGGGGGAGGGGAGGGGAAGGAGGGAGGGGGGGGGAGAGAAGGGTGGGGCGGCTGAGGTTTGGGAGGAGGGAAGAAAGTTGTGTTAGGGTTTTCTTTTGGGATAGAGAGAAGGGAGAAAAAGATAGAGAGAGGAAAGTTTGCTGATCCACACTCGGCTAATCCTTCCACCTCATTATTGAATGTTGAAATGTGCTATACTGTGTGTGTATGTGTGTGAAGTACAAGTGGAATATGCGAATGGATATATCCCAGAAAGAAATATTAGGCGCAGATGGTGTGTGCCACTATTTACAGTGTCAAAACACATTCACTTTTCACTTTCTCTGTGTGTTTCGAATGATTCTTTTCCTAATTATATCCTCCATTGCTTTTTGCTGCTTCTTCCCGCTGCGTCCACTCACTTTATTTTATCCACTCCCTTCAATTATTTTTAATTGTACTACTTAACAAAAAATAAATCATTTGATTCCTCGGTTTTTAGGCATTAAAAATCGTGGTTATGAAAATAAGAGCTATGGCTTTCTGCCAAAGAAAGCATCTTCGTCATGGTTTTAACTTTTAGTGTGGCCCCCCTTCGTCATAGTGTATTTGTTGATATATATATAAATATATTTTTTTCGACTCGAGTGTCAATAAAAATCAGGTCAGGCCAGTGACACAAACCCCACGCATTATTGAATTATGGGACATCCGTCCTTTCCAAATTCAGGGTATGAGCGTAGCTAGGATTTTCGACTAGGGCGCTCAAATTTTTCGTTTCGTTAGGGCGATCGTTAGAACAAAAATTTTAAAAAATAGAAAATAAAAAATATTGCAATAAAAAATGCAAATCTGAAATTATACCTTACAACAAACAAGGTCAATCATTCATCCACTTATATACTTTAATTGGCGAAGATGATTCTTAATTCTTTTGGCATTTCATATATTTTACTCATTTTTTTTATATGGACTAGACCTTTGACAAATTTGAATTTAGGTGCGTTCGGGCCAAATTTAACAAGGTCACATCTTCACGAGATCGATGCGTCGGTCAGCAGTGCTGGAAGCTGGCTAAAGGTGGCTACGCCAGCGATTCAGTATGTCCCAAAACATCTTCGGATTATGAGACATTTGTTCTTCCCAAATCCATAGATGGTCTAATCTCTTGGATGGTCTAATCTCTTGGAGAAGAGGACACACCACAATCTCTCACTCTGCTTTAGTCAAGATTTGAGCACAGGATCTTGTGGTGCAATTGCAACCTCAAGGCCGCCAAACCAACGTTTGGGGTTGTATTTGTTGATAGTTACGGGGAAAAAAATGATTTATTAGTGCCAATAATCAATTTACATGTTAAATGTAAAAAGGGTTGAATAAAACTGGAGCTTTTTTCGTTGTTCCTGGAAATACGCCTTTTTGGTATTCGTTTGAGTCACAGGCATATCTCCAGAAATCCTGAAATTTGACCCAAAATTGATGTAGTATGCTCCCAGCCTATTATTACACCCACACCATACACACAAATCAGTATGTTATTTAATTTATCGTAATCCCACCACCATTCTTGTGGAAGCTTTGAAATTGGGATATATTTAGGCCAGAATTTCAGATTAGAAGCAAAATTAAATTCTATATATGCCTTCATGAAAAAAAAAAAGATTTTGGAACTATGTAGCTTAATTATGTCATGCTTTCATATGTGCAAAACCCTAAATCCATATATATAAATATATTTCTACTAAATTTAATTCATTGATCATAGGCAGCAAGAGTTGACCCGAGAACTAATATACGACCCGGAATATCCTTTCAAGATTCTCTCTGTGAGTGTCTGTCTACCAATTGTCTCCCATTATTCACAGTGTTTGGAAATTGAAAGCTAGCTAATACTCTTAAAGCAACCTTCTTTTTAAATACACTAATGTCCCTAGTGCGAAGGGCGAGCATCGGTTAGAAGTTAGACGTGATCTAATTGAAGGAAAAATGTAGGCCGATAAGGAGAGTTGGTATCTCGTATTCCACTCCATATTCCATACATTGGATGGAAGACACGTGTCGATTATGATATTATGTAACGTTATCTTGACACGTGTCTTTCATCTAATGAATCGAATAAAGTGAAATTGAAAGTGGAATAGGTTATCTCATCCCCACTAGAGGAGCCTAATGCCTAGGTGGGAGGGCGGCATACACAGAGCTAGAGCTCCTCATATGGGGGCACGTGCCCCTAACATTTATATTTTCTTTTATTTTTAAAAAAAAAAAACTAATTCGGTTAAAAAATTAATTTGCCCCATAAAATTATAAAGTAATTATTTTAATTGTATTTATTTTGTGTCCCATTACAAAAAAATTAATGTTCTATATGTAAATGTAGATAGAAACTGTCGCTAAAAGTTTTATTTTGAAGATTTTTAGAACAATTAAATACAAAAAGCAAAAGAGAAAAATGACAAAAATTCCTTTATATAATCATTAAATATTTGCGTGCTCGAGTCGCCGCATCTCACTCATGTCCACATACATAACCAAGAAGAAAAAAAAAAGAAAAAAAGGAAGTTTCGTGATCAATTTTCCAATATTCACACTATTTTTTTTTTCCAAGTTTAAGTAGTAAGAAAGAAGGACGCATGTACACAAAAAAACAACCTTCTTTTTTATAATACGATTAAAGCAACATTCTTTTTAATTAATACAAAAGCAAAAAATAAAAATGAAAAATTCTTTTATACAATCATTAAATCATTGCGTAACAAAGTCACCGCGTCCCAACCAAGGAAAAAAAGGAAAAGGGAAAGTTTGTGATCAAATTTCCAATATCCACACTATTAGTCAAGGAAAGTAATAAGAAAGAAGAATTCATGTACACACATTATAGGATTATAATTTTCGGACACCGTCGATTCGTGGGATAAGATCTCCGGTTCCACTTTCGGTATTTCACTTTTATTTTATATATTAGATAAAAAACGTGTGTAATTGTGGCGTTATCTTTGCGCTTGGCATTTCATTAATCGAATGCAATAAAATACAAAATGAAAGCAGACAAGTTGAGCAGAGAAAATCTCAATCGGCGGGGCTACATGATCGTTTTCAGTAATTGGATTTCGTATTTCCTTGATAAAATTGAAAAAAAAAATTATAGTACTATGATTTCTTGGTGGATTGAATGTCGATAATCACCATTACTTAAACTCAATTCTTTATTATTATTTATATTTTTTAATTTCGTTTCATCGTCTTCTTTCAATTACAACTGTAAACAATGAAAAAGTGTAAAGAGTTATGGTACGTCAAACTCAAGCTAACATTTATAAACAAGTATACGGAATAAGACATTTTTAGTAAGATGGAATAAAACAATCATGGTTTTTAATATTGCACATTAAAAAAATGGTTAAAGAAAATATAAATTAAGGATAAGATATAGCGTATATTGAGAAAATAAATTATAAAATATAATATAATTTTATAATAAAGGACCCAAACATGAAATATAAGCCACAATTTTAGCTCCAATCTGTCATTAATACCCTCAACTTCCCAATTACACTTTAATACTCTATATTAAATCCTAATATAATATATTAGCATACGTTGATTTTTAATCATTGTCCACAATTTATAATATTAATAATATTATTATGACTCTAAATTCTAAAATATTGTACATGATCACAAGCCTATGGTACATAACTTTTATTCCTGGGGAAAGGCAGAAGTATGTGACGTGAACTTCAGTTTGATGAAGGAAAAGCTTAGAAATGAAGCCAAAAAATATACTAATTAAATGGAAGATTATATATATTACTCTCTCTTTCAACTTTGCTCTGTTAATGCTATCTGGGAATCATATTCCTCGGAAAATTTGATCCTCAAATTGACACAAACCCCAGATAAAAGAAACAGAAGTATTTTTTTAATATCGAAAGCATATATAAACAGATATAAAATTAAGGGATAATTACCAAGACTACCCTGCAGTTTTAGCCTAATTTAAAAAACCCAAATCATTTTTCAAAATTACTAATATACATTGACATTTGTTTCTATTTTACAAATTGTGCCTCTAGGAATGAGGTGTTTGTAATACGTCAAGGGATATGTTGTAATTTTGAAAGATAATTGGAATTCTTTGTGATTATGCTGAACCTCGGGGAGTAATTTTTGTAATTATCCCTAAAATTACCTAAATTAATCTTGTTTAGCAACCACCTTTGTTCTTCTGGAATACTTAAGATCTTGGTTGTTTCTGTTGCAATGTCTTGCTGTTGGCTAATTAATTGATATTATAAGAAATTTAATTATCAAACACTAATTTCAAAACAAATACACAAAAATTGAGGCAGCCCAATTACATCTTGACATTGTTTCTATTTTTACAAAGATTTATGTCACTTGGGGTGGAGTCGTCTGTTCAAACTCACGTACCAAATGCCCGGCATATATGATTTGACGAAAAATTGTGGAAACTTCTTGGTTGAATAACATCTTTTGTTGGCTAATTAATTTGATATTATAAGAAATTTGGGTAATGAGTTATTAAAAAATACGGACAGAAATTTCTTGAGAAAATACATATCTCATTATGCTCATTAAATCAAATTTACATTCCCGGAGAATTTCAGCAGAACAAAAACACAAAAACTCCACCAATTATTACACCAAGAAATATAAAAACCTAATCCCCAAATTTCCATCTATATTTATGTTACAAAATTTTTCCTTTTTTTCAAAATTTGGATCAGCTCGGAAAAGAAGAAGGGATCGGAATCGCGAGACGGGTCGGGTTATCGTCCCCGGCCATAATCACCACGATTTTCGGCGTGTCGTCCGCGACGGCGGCGGCCGTGGAGGTTGCCGCCGCCTTTTCGCCGCCGTGATCAGCCGTGCGAGAAGGGCGGCGCTTCCGGTAGGAACAAGCTAGTACGATTAGGGCGGCTGTAATTAGTAATAACATGAGGCCCAATCCTGCAAATAAATAAGGCAATGGAGAATTCCAATGCCAGGATGTTGTTGTTGTTGGGGTAGAAGAAGGGTTTGAAGGTGTGGGCCTCATTTTTTTCTCACACTCACTGTGTGTGTTACTGTGTGTGTTTTTTTCTCACTCACTATGTGTGTGTTTGTATGTGTAATGTGAGGAGTGTTGAGATTTATAGAGGTGGGAAATTTCACTGTGCTGAAAAAAAGTTTGTTAAAAGTACTAAAGTGCCATTGGAGGAGGATGTCAACATTATTTCTTACAAATGCATAATATTTGGCACTTTTGTTGTATTTTTCACTTTTTATTTATCTTTTATTTAATAACTCATGTTTTTTGATGTTGAAGTATGGGGTCGGATCGCATCGTGAGTTCAACAACACCTTTACTATCTAATATATACTTTTATTGTACTTTTACTTTTTATTTCTTTTATTCAATATTTCAATAACCCAAATTTTTTGTTGTTAGGTAAATTTGAATGCGGCGACTAGAGCTCAACAACACCTTTATAGAGCTCAGTATGGTTTAATAGATCTTTTTTATCTAATATATACTTTTATTATATTTTAACTTTTTATTTTTATTGATTACCCAAATATTTTTGTGTAAGGTAAATTCGGATGAGGCGACTAGAGCTCAACAACGCATTTACATGACTTGGTATGTTTTAGTAGATCTTTTGTCTAATATATACTTTTATTATATTTTTACTTTTTGCTTTTTTAAAAAAAAATAATTTAGATTATCCGGTGTCGAGGTAAATATGGGTGTGGCGACTAGAGCTCAACAACACCTTTACATGGCTCGGTATGTTTTAGTAGGCCTTTTATGTAATATATACTTTTATTATATCTTTACTTTTGATTTTTTTATTAAATTACCTAGATTTCTTTGTGTTAGGTAAATTGAATACGAATAGAGCTTAACAATACCTTTTGGGAGCTCAATATATTTTTAATTAGACTTTTTATCTACTATTTTACATTCTAAAACATTTAAGTGTATTTTTTTACTTCTGTTAATTTGTGCACTCTCATTGATATACATAATACATATAGCATGTACTTAACATAAATGCAGAACAAAATTAAACGTTAAACTAACTAGAAAATTCAAAATGATTTTTGCGGATTTAGAGGTGATTTACTTGAATTGTGCCTAAATTAATATGTACAATGTTGACTATTATACCTACTAATTAGGGGTGGCAATCCTTGACCGCGACCACGATAACCCGACACAAATCCGATCCGAAATTCATGAGAGAAACCTAACCACGGTGACCACGAACTGCGAACTGATTGATGCTACCAATTTGCCTAAAAACGTAATTATTTTATAATTTAATTAAGTTTATATGTATCTTAAGCATAACCCAAAATCAACATGAAATCAAACATGAATCCGACCCATTGACCCGAATTGACACCCCAACCTACTATCCCCCATCGTACTAAAAAATAATAATTATACTAGAATTAGACTTCTATGAATAACTCACACGAACTAATCGAAATTCTAAAATAAAAGACGGTTTAAATTTCTCATTCCGCGATCAAATGGGTAGTTTTCTTTGGAAACATATTTCATGTTCCATATTAGTGTTACATTCCATGTTTCATTCATCTGGATGAATGACACATGTTAGTGAGATAAACATGAGCAGTTGACTTTTTAAAATATTTACACGTGTTAATCATCTGGATGAATGAATCGAATAAGAAGTGAAATACCAATATAGAACAGGAAATCTAAATTCTGTTTTCTATATTCGGCAATAAATATAAGACGATACTACTCAGGAAAATTTGCATGCAATGATTCAAGATTTGGATCTTTAATTCTTTTTAATTGCCAATTAATTAAGCTTAATCTCCAAAACATATGGCTATAATTCTGTTGAAACAAAAAACATGTGGCTGTTATTTCTGTTGAAATATTTTTCTTGCATAATTTACACGGCATGCTCTTTTGCTAACTGCGCAGGTTGTTAGATATATGGACCTTTTCATTAAACTAATAAAGGTTATGCTAACACGACATTTTCCTCATATATGCATATGTACTAAATTGTGGCATTTTAGTGAATCTAGAAACAAACATTGCCAAAAAGAAGATAAAGTTCATGTGCAAAACTTTTTTTTTTTAAGGATCATGTGCAAAATTTTATAAAAATAAGGTACAATTATGAAAACCCACCTGATATGTACCTATCTAAAATTATTCTTCTACCTCGCCTATTTGAGGAATGATCCGAGGGGCAAGGATCCACGGTTTACTTGGGGTCGGGGCACGACCCAACCGAGGTCATGGATCGGGTCGCCTACCCGACCCGCCTAATAGAATGGGTTCGAAACTAGCCTATACACTATTTAAAGGCAGGTCGCGATCACGTCAGCCGAAGGTCGTGGGTGCATGTCGCCTAAGCGACCCGACCCAATCGTACGGTAGATGGGTCCCAGCGGTGGACAATACGAGGGCCGACACGTGGAGCGAGGTCGTATGGATCCGACACCTAAATGCGGACTGCATTTTCTTCTAACCCGCACGGCCAAGAGATTCGCGCTTATAAATACGCCATTGTTCCATTGCTACATGGATGACATTTATTGTTATTCACCTCGCTTTATATTTACTAGAGACCCAACAAGACTGTCTTGACTTAAGCATCGGAGGGTCTTGGTGAGAACTCCCTCCCTAGCCTAACGTTTATTCGTCTTATAGGACCCGCAAGAAAGTATTTCCAGTTTCAGGCAGATTGATCCGGCCGAAGTATATCCGATTTGCTCACACTCAAATCACCACCTTATGTTTGGGCTAATTTAAAAGATCAAAATTTACGAAAAATATCAAAGATTTTTGAAAACTACACAAATCTACTTGAGGTTTGATTTTTCTTAAATTTAAGGTGATAATTGAATATTTCTATAAGGATCTTGAGAGTTACTTGAGTTTGTTTTGCTCTAAAAAGTGGGAAAATGTTAGGCATAATCAAATTTAAAGGGATTTTTGTAATTTTCAAAAACCTCAATTTTTTTTTTTTTTTTTGTAATTAGCCCAAATCTCATGGATTTTTTCCTCGTAATTATCCTAGAAATAATCAAACAGCATAATATTACCGGAACAAGTGAGATTCTATTTTGTATAAAAAGGATGTAATTTAGTTATTAATTATTATTAATTTTTTTTATTATTTAGTTATTATTTTATACACCTCCACGATGTCTAATCAGTAATCACGAGATACATGAGATTTAAATAAAATGTACTTTTATTTATTAGGAAAGTGAGGTATTGCCTTTTCTCACTTACCCCTTGTGCCATATTCTCATCCATGATTGCAGTTTGCAAAAAAAATGTTATCTTGTCGCCTAAATATTTTTGCACTAAAAACAAGGGCAACAATATTTCTTCATATATCTAAACACACCAACAATGTTAAGTGGTAATAACCCTCTTTTGTTCCCCTAATGTTGCATTATTTTTCTCATGAGCAATAATAATTTATCAGAAATAGTGTAAAACGAGTTAACATGGTATTGTTTCAAGCTTATTTGAATTTTAATCGAACTTCAAAAATTATGTTTGAAGTTGGTTTGATTATTAGTCAAATCAAGCTCAAACGAGCTTTGATTGAGCGAACATAATCGAACTCAAGTAGTTTGATATTTTTACACAATTTTTTTACTAATCGAGTCGAGCTAGAGGCAGTTTTACAACTTATGAATTGAATTTTTTTTTCAAACTTGGTTTGTTTTGTTAACATACCGAGATCAAATGAGTTTTTAAAAATTAATCTCCAATTGAGTATTGAGTAATTTGATTAAATTTCACTCCGCCCTAATCGGAAAGGACATATACAAGGTATAATTTCAAAATTCAACAAACTAATTTGTAAACATGTGCCATACAAAGGAGACTCAAGTCAATTACTGTCAACTTCCTTGAAACCTCCCACAAAATAAAAAAAAAATATATATATATATATATTTTTTATAAAAAAAGGTTGTGGAGAATTAAAAATACCAATAATACATGTCTTCCACTAAAACAAGTTGATTAATTGAAAGGAAAACTAGCAGCCACATTCAGACTAATTTGCCACAAAAAATGCAACAAATAACACTTTTTACTTACTCAGTTGTCTTTGTGAACCAACCTTTTCAACAATCTCAATCATTCTATTTTACATGCCTGAGACGCCACAAATTTGATCCACCTAATCCACTAACCAAGATATCAAATTTAATTATTTTTTTTATTTTCCTTTTTTTTTTCTCATATATGCAAATACAGTTGGCTACTACCAAAACATGACTAGGGCCAGCTTAAATTATCATTGCTTAAGCTGTCATTCTTATCAATCATCTATATACACCACCAAATTAAATATTATATTAATTTCAGCTTTCTTTTTGCCCTTGTGCTTTTTAATTAGGAATCATGATATATTATGGTTTCTGACGTAAACAATGGCTCCATTTTTCTCAACCTTTTTAAAGGGGGTGATTGATAATATATATATATATATATATATATATATATTACTTATTACTAATTAGATAAGATCAATATACTTTAAGTTTTAAAATAAAAAAGAAGTATCACTAATTATATTTAGATGGTGATCATGAGCTTGTAGCTTAAGTAGGGATGACAAAATGGCATGCCCACCCACGTTTGACTACTCCCGCCCAAACCGTGGTGGGACGGGGGTGGGTAATATCACCAGTAAAGTGATATTTTTTTTAAATATTTAATATATATTTTACATGTATAATATATAAAATAATATAGATTTATGTATTTAGTATTATATTTAACATATAAAAAGACAAATTGTATAAACAATATGTATTTATAATACAAAATATAATATTTAAAATTATTAATAATAAAAATATAAGATAAAAATATAAAAAAAAATCAACACGGGCCGCCCCCGCCCCATTGTCATTCTAAGCTCAAGTGGTATTGTGTATATATATGTACTCGGTCCTCCGTCCCAATAAGATAGGCTATATTTTTTTTTCGTTCGTCCCATATTATATTGCATTCTTTTATTGAGAATTAATTACATAACAATATACTAAATTACATTTATTTAATTCACTTTGCTTGAAAACCAACAATGATATATTTTCATTTAATGAAAGGTCAAAGTAGGAAGAATATGAAAAATAAATAATCTCAATTATATTTATTGTATTTTCTTAATTTGTGTGAAATACTCATTTGTCTATCTTATTGGAACGGAGGGAATAACAATTTACCGACAATTATTGTTAGAATGAAAAAATCATCATTAATTATGGCAAATTAGAATAATTATTTTCAGGTAATACATGTCATTAGCGACAAATTTATTATTATCAATAGTGTTATTTATCGAGGACATTAAAATAATATAGAAGTACAATTACTGTCGAAGAATCAAGAAGCTACAATTAAATATACAGAATTTAATTAATACAGCTTTGGCATAAAGTTTTTAAAACCAAAAGTTATTGTTTGGGTAGTATACCTTATTAGCATTAATCTTGGTTCAATGTCCTCTATAGAGCATTTTTGAGAGTGAATTTACCATGTCGATGGCATTGGTCAGCCGGGTTAGCCGACCCGAGCTCATCGAGTTTTATAAATTTTAGTAGGTTAGGGTCGGCTGATTTTTCTCTGGCCCACTGGAATTGGCCCGCCTAACCTAATCCATGTATACATTCCATGTAGAAAAAGTTATGTTAGCCCGGCCAATCGGGGCAAATAGACCCATCTTTTTTTGGTCTAAAAAAATTGGCACCAGTCCAATGTAAATCTCGGGCTAGGTTGAATTTTCTTCACACTTACTTGACATTTTTTTAATAGGAGGAATAAGAAGAAAGAAGCATATTAAATAAAGTGAAATCCCCAAATTGGTTGTGTTTGTGCCCATAGATTACCCAGATACAATTTCGTACCAAAATGATTATGTTGACTCATTTAGAAGACAAATATGACGTAGTTCCTAAAATCATATCGCACCACTTAGTGTGATTCATTGAATATATATTAATTTAATAAATGTGGCGTGTCAAAACTAATTTTATGCGAAAAATAAAGCCATCTATCTTATGTCGGATTCACGTGTTCACACTTCAAGGAACAAAGCTCAACGGTGTAAGGAAGGACTTGTGGTGATGTGTTGTCTGCTTGGTCTACACCTATGAGCGTGGTTGTATTAGTTCAAAACCCGTCCTGTGAATTGAAGGAAGATTTCTTGTATGGTGATTCAATTTAAGCGCCTCAAAACCCTAATTCACGTTTGAGATATATTCCGCGATTCATCTCCTCCATAAAACTATAGGAATGGGACAGTAAAAACTTCTCGGGACGTGGTTCATCCTTTATTTAAATATAATCTGATCCTTACGCAGGCCCCAACTTTTGACACAGAGTATGTGCACAATCCATAGTAAAAAATGCCAATGTGTACGGACTCAACACTAGAAAACAACCCATTAATATTATGACGATGCACATTAAGTATATGTTTGAGATATATATTTGGCTTCTTAGTCTTATTCAAGATCTAATTTAAGTTTGAAATTTTTAATTGCGATTAACCTAGTACTACTGCTAGCAAGCTTGACGATTTATTGATTTTATTAGGGATCTTTGAGCTCTTCAAATTCACATTTGAGATTGAGTGTGGTAATTGAGATTATGATCATGTTGTTATCCATCTTGTTTTTGTGTACAGATAAGCTACACCTTGTTATTAGTCAAGTTGTTGTCCCATGTTTGTTTGTGTCATTACATCATCAAGATAGTAAAATTTGTGATACCCATTATTAGGGATAATGGCGAGAAAAGGAGGCCATAGTGGCCCCATCCGTCTCCCGGCCCGAAAAGGGTTGCATACCGAGGCCATCTCTCGCCCGACAATGCTAAAAAGAATAAAAAAAGAAAAAGAAACATAGTAGAATTTTATGATTTTACTTTGAGTTTTTCTTCCTGGTCCATTCTATCGCGTCTTTGATTCACCATCTTTTTCGTGTACGGCCACGCTCGTTGATTAATGATAATTCATTTTTGTTGTTCAACTCAAACAAGGGACATTATACCATCACGACGCAGGACTCTGCTATCACCTCAAAATTTTCCAAAATTATTTTTCTACAAAAAAGTTTTTAAATTATTTTTTTATAGCTAAAATAAATGAATTTTTTTACAATTTCCCCATCAAAAATTTGATAAAAATCTTCAAATAGTTGTGTTACTGCCTCAAAAAATTCTATAGTTTAAATATACTTAACTAGGACAGTTTCGCCCATAGAACTCGTCCACCACTCGATCTTACCTCCAGGGGACCGAGGGGGAATAGCCCCCAAAAAATTTTCCAAAAATTCCCCCGCCCCTAAAAATTTTCCAAAAAAAATTGTTGTTAAAATATATGAATTTGCCCAACCAAAATTTTGATAAAAACTTTAAATAATTTTTTGGCTCCCTCAAATTATAGTCCTGCGTCCTCTGTTGATGTTACGTGATATTTCAGAGAGAAACAATGAAGACATTTGGCTGGGTGTGAAATGAAATATTGATTTTTAGAAGACAACCTAATTCCCCACAACTTTGAAAAAGAACATATTATTGGGGAACCAGGCGTAATAGACGTCACTAGATTTGTCCAATTGTCGTTGATTTTGACCCCAAAAGAAGATTTTTCCCCGTCAAGCTACCGGTCTTTGTTAATTCTTTCCCAAGACTCTTTATCATTTACTTCGATTTTTCTTCATATGTAAACTTAACCTTTAATAATAATTTTTAATTTTCGGTCTTTGTTAATTATTTCTCAGCAAGACTCGTGTCATTTACTTCAATCTTACCTAAATCAAATTACTCATTTTCAAGAAGTATTTTGTGAGACGGTGTGGAGTGAGGCCGGCGTTAGTCAATGATATTTTTAGTATAAAAAGTGATATTTTCATTCGAATACACTAATTTTGTATTCAACAAAATATCATTTTTTACTTTCTAAAAGCTTCACTTTTTACATTACAAGATTGTGTCTACTTCATGCATTCTGCCTCACATCAGTTTTGATTTAATTTTCATACAATAGTAATGTTGTTTTCATTAAAAAAAAAGAGAGAGACATATTGATGTTAAAATATTAAAAGATCGAATTGTTTTGTAGACTATTGATTGGGTAATAATTCAATAATAATACGTCTCTTTTCCCTTTCATATTTTCATGATGTGGATGGGTAATGGGTTCATCACCACAAGGCCATAAAGCCTGTTTTATTTTGGGTCATTGGCAATGGGCGACCTCATGTTATTCATGAAATTTTGACTTTCCAGTATGAAATCATAAATGTCACTATGCTCTATGCTGTCTTGTTGCCATATCCAAGAACCCTCTAGAAATGTAATATATAATTCTGAGTTCAAAAGTTTAGAAGGAAGATTTATAATTTTGGTCAATTAATTATAGAAATGGTAATTGATTTTTATAAAATAGCTTATTAAAAAACCATTCAAATAATAATAAAAGACAAAAACTGTAAAATCAGTAGACGTGCTATTCCTATTCACGTGACATTCTGGACAAATTATTTCAATTTTCGTGAAAAAAACTCAATTCGCAAGTTATTTTTAATTATAAGATTTTTTCGCAAAATGTAATTTATACGTGATGTTGTAAAAATCCGTGCAATTCACTCCGGTATCGAAAAATCCAAGTTGAGGTATCCGATTCCGGTTCAAAAATCCAACTGGGAGTGTAGGGGCATAACACGCAAAACGGGGTAGAAGGGTCCTAGATCCTGTAAAGCCTCTCTTCGATGCTTAAGTCACCGCATTGTATGAGAATAATCCAAAAGCACAAGAAGTAATCAACAGCTTAAAATATGTTTAATTAAAAATAATGAAGGATAGACCATTAATATATGAGATCGAGCCATTTGGGCCAAATATAGTGAATTAGTCACATATGGCATGTGAATGTCATTTTGAGTCTCACGTACTTTCTTAAGCTCGGTATGTGGGCCACTATTTTTGTTGACTTGGCACAAACTAAGCAATACGTAAC